>PVHP010001294.1:8354-109779 GCA_004024765.1 Zapus hudsonius
AAAAAAAAAAAAAAAAAAAAACAACAAACATCCCATGGGATGTTTTGGATTTGGTTTGAACTCAAGTGGATTTTGATCCGAAAGGCCTTGTGGCTGACACCATCTGCTCTGTGCATGTGGGTAACTGACTCCATGGTCTTGGCAGGTACTGCCCTAATTGCCGGATTGACTCCAGCGAGGTGGTGCAGGCAGGAGAGAAACTGAGGGTCAGCAAGAAGAAGTCGAAGATGGCATCTGCCACGTCGTCCTCACAGCGGGACTGGGGCAAGGTGAGGTGCCCTGCCCATCCCTTCGCACGCACCTCTGTATCTGCTCAAGCTCACATGTTCTCTCCCCCCTTGGACAGGGCATGGCGTGTGTGGGTCGCACCAAAGAATGCACCATTGTCCCGTCCAACCACTACGGACCCATCCCTGGCATCCCTGTGGGCACCATGTGGCGCTTCCGGGTCCAGGTATAGGCTTCCAGAAGCGTCTCCAGAGCCCATCAGTGGTCCTTGCAGTTCCAGGTGGCCAGGGAGTATTCCTGAGTGTCCTCAGGGGCAAGAAATAATATCCTGGGTGACAGGAAATGCTTTCTGGAAGGTGGGAAGTTCATCTGAGGACAGGGAATGTTCCTGAAGGGCACAAAGTGTTTTCTGAGGGACAGGAATTGTAGACTGAGGCAGGAAGTGCATTTTGAGTGGGTTCAGATAGGTGGGTGTCCGTGTGAAGGCACCGAGAGTCCATCCGCGGTGCCTTGAAGGTCAGTGCCAACGGGAGTGGACCCCTATCTGCCCTGACATGACTCATAGCTGCCTGTGGCTCTTCAGGGCCAGTGTGTTGGGGTGGGGGACACAGGGCTGGGCTCTCTGACCTACAGAGGTTGGCTTTGTCACAGCCTGCCTTGAAACTTGGTCCCCAGTCATTTAACATCCCTTGAACCTCAAGCAGAGGAGGGGTGTCTTGGGACCTGGAAGCCATTGTGGAGCACATGAGCTAGACTCAGGCCAGTCCCTGAAGAGTCACCTGGCTTCACCAGGTGGGAGGAGGGATCCCTGCAGGGCTCACCTGTCTCTTGGTGGCATTTGCAGGTCAGCGAGTCGGGGGTACATCGGCCACACGTGGCAGGCATCCATGGCCGGAGCAACGATGGGGCGTACTCACTGGTCTTGGCCGGGGGCTATGAGGATGATGTGGTAAGTGGGTGTTCGGGCTTTGAACCATGTCAGGGAACACCTGTCATAACTACTTCCAGAGTTACACACGTCCCCAGTGCTGGCAGGACTGTCATGCTGACCCATGTGTCCACACATCCTGTGTGTGCTACCGGCCACTTTGTCTCCTACATTGACACCAGCAGAGCCAGAGCTGGTGTTCCAGTGACCCTTGCTCTCGACCTGAGGATGTCCCCAAGGACAAGAGCCACGATGCTCGCTTTCTGTCGCACCCGAGATAACAGGAGCTGCTTTCTTTAGGCTTAGAGAAGTCCTTGGTTTTGTGAGGAAGGAAAGTTGCACCCTGAGAACGTCGCTGATGAGTGACAAAGTTACAAGGCTGTCCTGTCACACCAACTGCACTTACGGCCACAGTGCAGGGGTTTGTCTCAGTTAGGGGCAGTCAGATTCTAGGTGACATCTTTGTCCTTTTCCAGACCTACCCCATCCTACTTCCTGTTTCTGGATCTGAGGACCCTGGGGACCTCTTGGGTGTGGGAGCCTGTGGTATGTCTGGTGGTGGCTCATGTCCTTAAAGGCCGGCCACACTGTAGCAAGGGTTTTCAGGGTGACATAATTCCAACATAAGTCAGACCTCGTTTCTTGTTTGTTGATGTACTAGTGTCCCATTGAGTTTTAATTCTACGTTTGACATTGAGTTTAATGTCTACGTCAAATAGAGCAGGAACTGGTCGAATGGTAATCTGATGTCATTTCGGAGAAACAAACCTGCAGTGCAGTTACCACCTCTGTTCCCAGCAGCCCTGCTCAAGGGCCCTGAGCGAGTGTGGCTTCTCCAGGCTGTTTCTTGGCAGCCATGGCTGGGTGGCTCGTGCCAGTGGACTCCCCTCCCTAGAGGGTTCATGCAGTCTTACCTGTTGCAGGACCATGGGAATTCATTCACCTACACAGGGAGTGGTGGCAGAGACCTTTCTGGCAATAAGCGGACCGCAGAACAGTCATGTGACCAGAAACTCACCAACACCAACAGGTTTGTGGGAAATGATTTTTTTTTCCCCCTCCGAGGTAGGTTCTCGCTCTAGCCCAGTCTGACCTGGAACTCACTGTGCAGGTTGGTCTTGAACTCTCAGCGATCCTCCTACCTCTGCCTCCCAAGTGCTGGGATTAAAGGCATGCCCACACCTGGCAGGAAATGGTTTTGTAGTTGATTGGCTTCCATCTAGGCTGATACTGGCAGCTTGGTTCTGATGGACCAAAGCAGGCTTCTTTCCTAAAAGGCTGAACACACATGCTGGAGATGAAGCCCCCTCTGGGCCTAGCACACACCAGGCAAATGCTCTCCCACCCAGCCATATCTCCTCAATCTCAGAAACTTCTATAAATCCCAGGGTTCTTTTTTTTAGACGAGGGGGTTCGAAGTAGGGTCTCACTGTGGTCCAGACTGACCTGGAATTCACTCTGGTCTCAGGGTGGCCTCAAACTCATGGTAATCCTCCTGTCTCTGCCTCCTGAGTGCTGGGATTAAAGGTGTGCCACTACACCTGGTTTAAATCCCAGTTGTTTTTTTTTCTGTTGCAATTTTTCTTTGCAAGCAGAGAGAGAAGAGAGACAGAGAATGGGTGCACCAGGGCCTCCAGCCACTGCAAATGAACTCCAGATGCGTGCATCTGGCTTTATGTGTGTACTAGGAAATCAAACCGGGGTTGTTAGGCTTTGCAGCAAGTGCTTTAACTGCTAGGCCATCTCTCCAGCCCAAATCCCAGTTTTTTAAAGGCTGTATGTTCATAGATCACATAGTTGGCTTTGTCTTTTTTTTTTTTTTTTTTGAGGTAGGGTCTCACTCTAGCCCAGGCTGACCTGGAATTCACTATGTAGTCTCAGGGTGGCCTTGAACTCATGGCAATCCTCCTATCTCTGCCTCCCGAGTGCTGGGATTAAAGGTATTCGCCATCACGTCTGGTGGCTTTGTCTTTCAAACCTGATGACAATGATCTCCTTATGCCGGTGGTGACTCCCAGCTTCAGCCAGGCCATTGGCTTTGGGCCTGCTGTTTTTTTCCTCCCCTCCCCTAGGGAATGCCTGGTTGCTGGTAACACCCCTTGTCTGTGCTTCTTGTCACCATGAGGCCTTTATCTTGTGTGTTTGTGCGTGGAGGCAGAGGATGTGTGTGACATGTAGGTACACATGTGTGCAGGTGCGTGGAGGCCTGGGGGCAGCTTTGGGGGTAGACTGTGAGCCTGGCACTTGCCAGTTTGGCTAGACTAGGTTACTCTTGACCCTGGGGTCCTCTTGTCCCCACCTCCTCAGAGCTGCGATTACGGTCGCCTTTTGCCACATAGGTTCCCAGGGTGGAGCCTAGGGGAAGGTGGCAGAGCCTTTAGGTCCTGAGGGATGGGGGTGGGACCACGGCAGCCTCATTTTCACACCCTCCTCCATGTGCTGCCTCCTGCAGGAGCCAAAAAGCAGAGGGCCCACCCAGCCAGGAATTAGCCCTCTTAGTTGTGAGCCTCGATTCCTCATCAGGGGGAGAGCCTTAAGTCAGGTCAGGGACAAGACCTGGCACCAGGGCCACTATCTCCCATGCTGCTGTCCTTAGGGTCCATGTGCTTTCTGGGTATTGTGCATGCTCTTTGGAGGGACGCGTGTCAAGCTGCTCTGTGCCCACAGGGCTCTGGCTCTCAACTGCTGCGCCCCCATCAATGACCGGGAAGGGGCCGAGGCCAAGGACTGGCGCCTGGGGAAGCCGGTGCGCGTGGTCCGCAACATGAAAGGCGGCAAACACAGCAAGTATGCGCCGGCCGAGGGCAACCGCTATGACGGCATCTACAAGGTGAGTGAGGGCCCCTGGCGGGGTGCCCCCTTCCCCCCCACCCTAGCTAGCATGGCCCTGTTCCTCCAGGTGGTGAAGTACTGGCCCGAGAAGGGCAAGTCCGGCTTCCTTGTGTGGCGCTACTTGCTGCGGAGGGATGATGACGAACCCGGGCCCTGGACCAAGGAGGGGAAGGAGCGCATCAAGAGACTGGGTCTTACCATGCAGGTGTGGGACTGTTGAAGGAATTTTACTCCGGCCCGTGCTGACCTTGAACCCAGGGTGATCTTCCTGCCTCAGCTTTCCCCAGGCTGGAATGCCAGGGTTGAGCCACTATATTAGGCTTTGTTTTTAATTTTTAAAATATATTTATTTATTTGCAAGCAGAGAGAAACAGAATGGGTACACCAGAACCTCTAGCCACTCAGATTTCGGGCAAATGTGCCACTTGGTGCATCTGTCTTTATGATGTTACTGGGGAACTGAATCTGGGCTGTTAGGCTTTGCAGGCAAGTGCCTTAACTGCTGAGCCATCTCCCCTAAAAAGATAGGGTCTTAGACTGCAGCCTGGGCTAGGCTCCCCCCCCTTACTGTATAGTCCAGAATGGCCTCCAAGTCATGGCAATCCTCCTGCCTCCACCTCCTGAGGGTTGGGTTCATAGATATGTGCTGCCACACTCGGCTTGCTTTACTCTTTTGTGGTTGCTGGTGACAGAACCTAGGACGTGACCAGCAAGTTCCCACAGAGCTGGCTTCAGGTGTCTGGAGACCCTGGCTCACAGCCACTATCTCCTTTTCTCCCCCCAGTACCCTGAAGGTTACCTAGAAGCCCTGGCCAACAAGGAGAAGGAGAAGGAGAACAAGAGTACGACCAAGGCCTCGGGGCCAGAACCCCAGGACCTCCCGTCCCCCAAGAAGGGCAAGTGGAAGCGGAAGTCTCCAGGTGGGTGTCCGGCCCTGGTGACCTGGCATCTCATTGCCAGCATGTCTGCAGCTCCGCATGGTGCCGCCTCTCTGTTCCCTCCCAGGCCCAGTGAGTCCTGCCACCTGCACACTCAAAAAGACCAAGCTGGAGACCCACCAGCTCACGGCACAGCAGAGCAGCCTCATCCAGGAGGACTCCAGCAACGCCAGGCTGTGGGATGACGTGCTCAAGTCACTCGAGGACGGGCCGGTGAGTGGTGCAGCTAACCGTGTTAGTCACCGTCCCAGCCAGCAAAGGTGCCCGGCCCATGCAGCAGCAGAAAGCCTGTTCACAGGGCTGTGCGGCCATACTCATCATCCGCCTCCAGAACTTTCCATACCCCACACTGAAGCTCTGTCCCCATTTAGCACTAGCTCCCAGCCCTGGCCTCCACCATCCCACTTCCTGTCTCTAGGTCTGACTGATCTAGAGACCCCCTAGGAGGGGGAACCCCCTTTTCCTGCCCAGCAGTAGTCTAGCCCTGCCCTGAGCTGGCTGCTGAACTGTGGTTGTGAGGAGCCAGCCATGCAGGGCTCTGTCCTTCCTGGCGGAGCTGGCTTCCCTGGCTCATTTGCCACTGGCTGTGCCCCTCGGGTCAGTCTGCCTGTGGCTTGTGCCGTTGGGAGGCTCAGGGAGCAGGGCTTCTTCCAGCCTTCTCCAGGGTCTTGGGCCTGTGTCCGTTGGCTCCCATCACTCACTCTCCTAAAGGACCTTGTGGTGAAAGTGGCTCCTGAAGTCCCAGATTATCTCCTCCTGTGGCTTTTAGCTGGTTCCCATTTGCTCAATCCTTGCGACGGCTGTAGAGGGGACATGCGGGGCCCAGGACTTGGCTATGGATGTCATCATCCAGCACCTCCTTCTTAGTCACTGTGTGACTGTCTCAGTCCCCGCCTGTTTAACCCAGTCTCTGCTGCCCGCCCGCTTCTCTGGGACAGTGGATATCTGTCTCGTGTCTGTGGTCTTTCCTGAGGCTCCCAAGAGCCCTCAGTATCAGTACTCCTGCTGGGGGGGGTGTCCTGGGGTCCACGTTGGGCGTGTGCCCACATAACACGGCTGCCCTTTATTTGCCCCCAGTTGCAGGTCTTCCTGAGCAAGGTGGAGGAGGCCTTCCAGTGTATCTGCTGCCAGGAGCTGGTGTTCCGGCCTGTCACCACCGTATGCCAGCACAACGTGTGCAAGGTGAGGCTGCAGCCAGGGAGAGGGTTCTGGAAGCCTATCCTCCGGCTCCTGCACACCCATTGGCACCTTAGCATTGTTTCTGACATTCTCGGGACACTTGGAAGAGGCGGCTGAGGCTGGGGCAAGCCTGGTTGGTGGCCTGAAAGTCAGGATGAGTGATAGAAAGGAGCCTGAGGGTCAGGGACCCTGGGCAGTAGATGTCCTCCCTCACCATCCTGTGTCTTGCAGGACTGCCTGGACAGGTCCTTCCGGGCTCAGGTGTTCAGCTGCCCAGCCTGCCGCTATGACCTGGGCAGGAACTACGCCACGAAGGTGAACCAGCCACTGCAGACCATCCTCAACCAGCTCTTCCCCGGCTATGGCAACGGCCGGTGATCCCCAGGCACTTCTGGTGGCTGGCGCTGTCCCAACCCTAGGCTGCAGGCCTGCCATCCCCTTTGGGTTTTAGTGGGGCTCAATTTCTCCACTCCCCAACAGTCTTCCGGTTCTCCTTCGCACCCCCACCTGCAGGGATTCCGTCTTCTGGCTGAAAGTTGACTTCCATGTTTTTGGTTGGTTGGTTTTCATACACTGCCCATGATTTTTCTGCAAGACAAAAACCCAATGCTTTTTTTTTTTTTTTTTTTTGAAGATGGAATTAGGAACTGCATGCGGCACAGCCCAAAGGCTGCGTAAATTCCCACCACCAGCCCAACTGCATCTGGCTTCCTAGAGGCATCTCAGCCATGTTTGACCTTGGACCCCAAGGTCAAATCCAGAGTGCATCTATATCTCCCTGGGTGCCTTCATCCCGCCCTGAAGTCCTCTGTCCCCATGGGTGGAGCACTGGGGCCAAGCACAACTACCTCAGCTGGACTCTAACTCGCCTCTCACAGGGGCTGGGCGACATGATGGGACAAAGCCAGGAGAGCCACCACGAAGCTGTTGGTCTGGAGCACTGAATTGTTCCGAGTGGACATCCTACCATCCCAGGACTGGCCGCCCGTGGGCTGGGGAAGCCCAGGGTTGAGGATGACTTTCCAATTTTGATTTTCAAACTCAGCAGTTGAGAAGTACAAGAGGTTCTTTTTTTTGTGGTTTATTTGATGGAATGCTTTTTAAATGAGATTTTCTGTAGTTAACTGTGTATGTACCAGGAAAAATACAACTTAAGGTTTGGTTATGTAATTTTTTGGGGGGTTCTGTTGGTTTTTCTAACTTTACCAAAGTTTGCAGGCAATACCTCAATAGAAGAGAGATTTTAGATCATGTCGCTGCAGACAGACCAGAGCAATACTGTTTTTAAAGTTTTTTTTTCCACTTATTGTTGACACACTAGGAGGGAAAGATGAAACTGTAGGCATTTTCTAAATTCAATATTCTTTGTCCAGATTTTAGATTTTCTGAATAAATGTTTTTTCGCAGATACATTTGATTACAAACTGGTTTGTGACTCCTCCTAAGAAAGGCTAGGCAGTGCCCAGAAGTGCTGACTTCCTGTACTGTTGTGATGAGAGTGAAGATAGCCTTCTGTTTGATTACATAGTTTTATTAACAACCATAGCCACTGCCACTAAAGCACTCCATGCTCATGACAGTGGGTTTCCACTACAGCCAGCAGAATCCAGTAGGTTGGTGTAGGAAGCCTGCCCTGGATGGGCAGTTCTAGAATGATCTGGCTTTCTTTGGTGGGACTCCCGAGTCTGTATCCTGCCTCCTTCCTCCCCCACTGTTCCTGGGGACAGGCCTGGCCTGCCTTGTCTTCACTTTAGGAAAAGCAGCCCTGTGGGGGACAGGGGCTTGGCTTCCAGCAGAGCAGTGTGTGGACCAGCATGAGGTCCCTAGCCAGCTAGTTTGTGATAATAGTTAGGCTGGCCTCAAGTCACTGCCCTGGATGACTGCTGTGCCTTAAGGTGAGGGGTGTGGTGGCGCATGCATATCACTCTGAGATGGGAGAGCATGAGTTCAAGGCCTGCCTGAGCTACATGGTGGGAGGCCTTGTCTTAAAACCATGTCATGGCTGGGTGTCTCAAGAGGCAGTGGTAGGATCACCGTGTGTTTGAGGCCATCCTGAGACTACAGTGAATTCCAGGTCAGCCTGGACTAGAGCAAGACCCTGCCCCGAAAAGTCATGTGCCCTTCAAAATAAGGTCAGTCAACAGGACCTCATAAGACTGCATATAAAATGCCCAGTACAGACATCATTGGGGACAGAAAGTGGCTGCCAGGGAGCAACCCTTTGTGCCAGGGTGTAAGTCTCTCCAGGCAGCCCAGGTTGGCCTTGAAATCCTATGTATGTACCCCAGGCTGGCCTTCACCCCCTGATCTCCACTTCCAGAATACTAAGATGATGGGCATGTGCCCAGAGGTTCTTTATTATTTGCAAGGAGGGGTGGGGAGAGAATGGGTACACCATGGCCTTCAACCCCTGCAAACAAATTCCAGATGTGTGCACCACTTTATGCATCTGGTTTTACATGGGTACTGGGGAGTCGAACCCAGGTTGTTAGGCTTTGCAGTCAAGTGCTTTAACCACTGAGCCAAGTCCCTGTGGGGGTGCCCTGCCCAGAGGCTTCCCACCTTCATTCTCTCCTCACTTTCCCTGCATATTGCCAAGCTCTATTTGCTTTTATTTGTTGTTTTCTGAGGTAGGGTCTCACTCTAGCCCAGGATGACCTGGAATTCACTATGTATTTTCAGGCTGGCCTTGAACTCAAGGTGTGATGGTTTCATCCAGGTGTTCCCCACAAGCGAATGTGGACTGTTGTGAATGTTCCATCCCCAGCTGATGCAGTTGGGTATTGGGACTTTGTGGGAGCCGTGTTGGGGGTGGGCTTATGGGGGGGTCATAGCCAGGGTCCCCTTGCCAGCTTGTGGCATACTCCTGTTGCTGTTGTCCACCTGATGTTGGCCAGATGGTGATGTCCACCCCTGCTTATGCCATCGTTTTCAAGGTTGGGTCTCGCTCTAGCCTAGGCTGACCTGGAATTCACTATGTAGTCTCAGGGTGACCTCTCCTACCTCTGCCTCCCGAGTGCTGGGATTAAAGGCGAGCACCACCACACCCAGACTTTTTTTTTTGTTCTAGTTGCTATTTTTGAGATTGAATTTAAATTCCACTAGGAATATATGAATGTGATCCCATAAGAATCCTAAATGCCCAGAATAGATTCAAATCCCCTTTGACTTTTCATTTGATCAGTGTGAATCTCTTTTCCCCAAAGACCAATTTTCTCAGTTTCAGGGTATCGTTTTCTGGGCATCTATATACATTATTTTTAAAAGATTATTTGTAAGCAGAGAGAGAGAAAATGAGAATGGGCACACTAGGGCCTCTAGCCACTGCTGGTGTACTCAGGACGAATGTGCCACCATGTGCTTCTGGCTTTAAGTGGGCACTGGGGAATTGAACCTGGGTCTTTTTAAAAAAATTATTTTTATTAGAGGCAGAGTATGGGTGAGCCAGGCCTTTTGCCACTGCAAAGAATTACAAACACACTTGCCATTTTTTGCATGTGACTTTAGTGAGTACTGGGAAATCGAAGCCGGGTTGGTAGGCTTTGCAAGCAAGCACCTTTAACCACTGAGCCATCTCTCTAGCTCCACCCCAGCCCTTCACCTGATTTATTTTTTCCAGGTAGTCCAGGTGGACCTGGAACTCAGTGATCACACCTCTGCCTCCTAAATTCTGGGATTAAGGAGGGTGTTCCACCAAGTCCTTTTTTTTTTGGATATAGGATTTTGTGCAGTCCAGGTGGCTCTACAATTTATATAGCCAAAGATGACCTTGAATTCCTGATCCTCTTGCTTCCACCTCCCAAGTGTGTGTGTGTGTGTGTGTGTGTGCCAGGGCCTCTTGGCACTGCAAAGGAACATCATTTGATTGAGCAACTCTTTGTGCCTTGCTTATGTGGGTTGCTTGGGTATTGAACCCAGGCTGGCAGGCTTTGCAAGCAAGCAACTTTAACTGCTGAGCATCTATATCTTATCTTGACAGAGAATTCTATAGCATCTGTCTGTGTCAAAGCACACTGGAAGGAAGGTTGGGTTCCTGAGGTAGGGACTCCTGCTGTAACCATGATGGACCTGAAACCATCCTCCTGCCTCAGCCTCCTCCCTACCATGCTGGGGTGACAGGTGAGTGTTAGTACCCCCCCCCCCATACAATTGCTACATCATTTAAGATTTGCCAGAAAGATTTCAAGTGACTTGTGCAAGCCCCTGCTGGTGGATAGAGGAACCCTGTGAATTATTGTATGCAGAACAGCAGGGTGAGTGGGCTTGGAGCACAACCTCCAGGAAAAACTTTCTGGGCTCTAGAGAAGGGGCTTTTCCAATGTTATGAGTGTCAAATTGCAGAATTTATCATCCTGTCCCCCCTGAACAGGACACCTCTGCCCTGTTTCTTCTGTGTGATATATCATTCACAGTAACAATGATGACGGGAATCCCCCCCAGGGTGTAACTAACTCTAGCCCAGGCTGGCCTCAAAATCACATCAACCAACTTCAGACTCCTAAATGCTGGGATTAAAGGCGTGCATCACCACACCTGGCTTCAGATATTTTTTAAAAAGTATTTTTAGGGCTGAAGAGATGGCTCAGCAGTTAAGGCGCTGCTTACCTGTAAGGACCTGAGTTCAATTCCCCAGTACCCATGTAATGCCAGATGCACAAGGTGGTGCAAGCGTCTGGAGTTTGTTTGCAGTGGCTGGAGGCCCTGCTGTGCCCATTCTCTCTCTGTCATCGCCTCTTTCTCTCTCTCAAGTAAATAATATATATATATTTTAAAAATTATTTTTAGCTGGGCGTAGTGGTATATACATCTTTAAGCCCAGCACTCCGGAGGCAGAGGTAGGAAGATCACCATGATGAATTTGAGGCCAGCCTGGGACTACAGAGTGAATTTCAGGCCAGCCTGGGCTAGAGTGAGACCCTGCCTGGAAAAAACCAAAATACACAAAACAACAAAATCTATCATCTACCTATCTCTATCACCTATCAATCTATCCATCTATCGTCTGTCTATCCCACCCATCCATCTACCCGCCCACCCATCCATCCATCTTTGTGAGAGAATGGGGCACCGAGGCCTCTTGCCACTGCAAATAAACTTCATATATGCACCACTTTGTGCATCCGGCTTTCTGTGGGTACTGGGGAATCGAACGCAAGCCACCAGGCTTTGCAAGCAAGCGCCTTTATCCGCTGAGCCATTTCTCCAGTCCCAGGAGATGGCTGACTTTAACTTAATGTGACACGAAGTCACATTTGTGAGCAGGGATCTTGGACACCCGTAATTGGAATTTGGGGGCAGGGTCCCCCCCAGTTGCAAAGTTGAGCTGGCAAACAGAGCCCAGGCTAACCATGTTGCGCAGGGGACACTGAGACAAGCCAAGCGGCTTCCCGGAGCTGCGGCGCGGCTTAGAGAACTCCAGGGAGGGAGGACGCGCCCAAGTTCCAGCCTCGGGTCTCGAACCTCTGTTTCTCCCCGTCCCCGGTCGGGTGCTGAGGCTGTGCGAGAGCTCACGTACTCAAGCAGCGTCCTGATAACCAAGGCGGAGCCCGGAGCGATCAAGACAGTGATTGACATCCACTTCAACCATTTGGCGTCTGGGGCCAATCCCGTCAGCCAATACGTACTTCCCTCAAGAGGTCGTAGGGCGGGTCCCTGAGTCTCTCTTGTCAATCTAAAACACAGCCGCCGTCGGATTGGTGGCGCTCGCTTTGACTGGCGTATTCTTTGTCCAATGACAGCTGAGCCGGTCAGCAGGCACATGAGTGGACGCCGGCGTGTCTTCGTCCTTCAGCCAATGATAAGGCAAGATCGATGCTTGGACCCGCCCCGTCGCGGCTCGCAGCGGGCGGCCCCGTGAGGTGTTGATGAGAGGGGCGGAGCTGTCAGACGTAACCAATGAACACGCGGGCGTGCGGTCCGGCCGACCAATAGGAGTCGAGGAGGAGCTGTGGCACCGCCTCATAAGCTTCCCCCTCTCCGAGGCGCTGGCTGAGGGCTCGGCCGCTAGCGACCGAGGCGACGAGCGAGAGAAAGGGTCGGGCTCTGGGCGAGCGGCTTCGCCGGGGGTGGGCCAGCGCGCGCACGCCGCTCCGCTCCGGGCCGTGCACGCGCGCCCGCCCGCCGCGCCTCGCTGCAGGTGAGTCCTCCAGGGCTAGGCCTACCCCGGGTGCCTTGCGGCCGCCATGCCGCCCCCGCGCCTCGGCCCGAGGGCCAAACCGAGGCCCAGGCTTCGCGTGCGGCCTACCGGGCGCATCGGAACGGCTGGAGTCCTCCGCGCTCTGTGCCGGCGCTGGAAACCGTGGGGTGACCCACGGGTGCGTGGGGGTGCGTGGTGGTGGTGGGGGGAGACACAAAGACGGGGCGGGGCGCCCCGTCCTCGGGTTCGGGACAAAAGATGACATCGTGGGTGGCCTCGGCCACCTCCGCCGTGCAAGGTAAAAAATTAAATACAAGCAAAACGGTCACCACCATAATTTGAGAAAAAAAACAAAAAAAAAAAAAAAAAGAGAAGAAAGACCCCAGGCCATTTGCACCGCATCTCTCAGCCGTTGTCTGAACCCCGGTTCTGTACCGTGCGTTTCAAATTTGCACCCTCCCGTTAGCGAACGTGCGATCTGCACGGTTTTAAGTTCAAAAACAAACAAAAACCCATGCATGCCTCTGATAATTACAGTGACAGCTTCCAGTCGCGTTACTGGTCCGTCCATCTTCATCTCTGTAGGGATGCCCTGGATGGACAGATGGGGGGACCATGGCTGGAGAGGGCCACCCCGTGTTAGCCCGTCCCGGGGTTCTGGTTGGGTGGGCTGTAGGGGGGAATAGCCGCATGTTTGATGGGCTAATGGAAGAGTTTTTTTTTCTTTTTTCTTTTTTCCCCCTTTCTACCCCATTCCCGGAAGCTGGTGGGAATGCTTTTCTTTGCGACCCATCTGTCTGATGGGGGGGGGGAGGATGAGTCCTTTTTTAAAAAATAATTTAGGGACACCTGGGAACTCTTTGCAAAGAGTTGCAAAAACTAGAGAGAAGGTGGCTGTGGAGACCGGGGAACCTGTAATATATAGTGTGTGTATATGTGTGTGTGTGTGTGTGTGTATATAAAAATTTTAAGTTTGTTTTTTTCCTGAGTGTTTCTGTCCATAACGTTTATTGGCAGTCCAGCTGGGTGTCAGAGCTGACTACCATAGGCACTGAGGATTCCGGCTTTTGGGGTCCCCAGGTCCCACGTGTGTCCCCAGAGCAGCGTATTTTTATCGTCCCTGGGCCCCCAAGCAGCACCTGTCCCAGTATGGGCTCATTTCCTGGGACTCCTGTGGGCTTTGCTCCCAGCCACGCGGGAGCTAATGACTCCCTTAATTCTCCAATAATAGCTGCCTTCAGAGCCCTGGTGGAGGGCGTGTCAGCAGGCTGGGCCAGGCTTTTGTCCCCACCAGGCAGAAGCAGCAGGCAGCCTGTCATCTTCTTAACAAAACGCTGGGGGAGCTGGGATGGGTGGGAAGTGGCTGCATGACTTGGGATCCCCGCTTCCTAACTTGCTGGTCTTCTTGGTGTGTGTTCTCTGGGCACATTTAATGGGGTCGTTGGCTTGCTCTAAGCTGTAGGGTGTTGTTGGTGTTTGGGATGGAAGTGACTTGGGTGATCAAAGAGCTGGCTGTGCATGGGGGAAGGGTACTCATTTTCTTAACCTTGCCTCCCTCCTGTAGTAGGCTGCTAAGGAGATGGTTTTTGGGGGGGGGGTTGCCTAAAACACTCTGCTTTTCCGTCCAGCCTGTCCTCTCCCTGTCCCTCCTTGTCCCCTAGCCCTTCTACCTGTTGGTGGGATATTGGGGAAGATGGGTTGGATGTTCAAAGGTCTGATGGAAAGGAGTTTGTGTTCTGTTTTGGCAGCAGAGGGAAGGTTTTCCTGTGTGTCCCATCTGTCTTGAGAAGGGAGCCTCATTCCCCTCCTGCTGGTCTCTGGTTCCTTCTTGTTCAGTGCTGGCTCCTTCCCCCTGGGCCCAGGAGCCATCTGCCCCATGTCATCTGATACCTGTGGGGAGTCACCTGGCCTGTGGGAGTGTTGGGTGGAACCTTCTCTCCAGGGACTCCCGAAGAAGAGTCTTGCTGATTAGGATTCAGGGAGAGGAGGGAGCTGGCTGGAGGAGGTGGGCCTCTGTTGTGGGCAGGTGGACACTTCCTGGGGCTAGTCCTGGGACCTGGAGGCAGCTAGCTCTAGGACTCAGGCTGGGGGGTGGCTTTGCTCAGGAGCCAAGGTCTTGGTGCTAACTCTTCACAAGCCCACTGGGAGGAGGCGGTCTGTGGGCATGGGTCGCACTGTGACAGATGGCTGGCCTTCAGGGCTCCTGGCTGACCTCCAGGGACCTGCCAAGTGGCTGCCTGGCGGGGTCTCTGAGCAACTTATGTCAGGGGCCCTACCAGAGAAGAGGAATGTCCCAGGGGCCTCTGTTCCATGCTAATCAGAGACTTGGGTGGAGGTCTCTTTTCTGGGTGGGGCCCCTGTCCTGCTCTGTCCTGAGTCCCTCAACATGTATGAAATGGGCATGCCTGTCCCAGGTGTCTGTGAGGCTCCCCAGCTTCCAGGGCCAGGAGCTCAATGTGCCGTTATGGTACAGTCCCATGTGGTCAGGTCACTCTCTGGGCCCCTGGAGCTCCTCACATGCCCCCAGATATCATCCTGGGTCTTCTGGGCACAGCTGCCTCAGCACAGCTGCCTTGACTGATGAGTGCCCAGGTCCGCCTGCCTCAGTTTCTCGGCTCCCTGTTCCTCCCCCTCCCAGTCCTATTTGCCATTTCTCATGTCCTTCTCTGGGGTCCCTCTGGCCTTGTGGGGGACAAGACCCTGCACAGGTCAGGTCTCCTGAGCACTCTCGGGCCTCTGCCCCTTCCCTTCATCTGCCCATCCTGTCAGTATGAACATATTAGGGTGACTTCATATTCTTCTCTAATCTTGGCTATTTTAACAAATATTTATTTATTAGCAGAGAGATACAGAGAGTGGATGAGTGGGAGAGAGAGAGAGAGAGCATGTGCGCGACAGACCTTTAGCCGCTGCAAACTCCAGATGCATGCGCCCCTTTGTGGTCTGGCTTATATAGGTGCTGGAGAATTGAACCCATGTCATTGGGCTTTGTAGGCAAGCGCCTTAACCTCTGAGCCATCTCTCAACCCCCTGATCTTGGCTTTTTGCTGACCAGTAATGGCCTCCACGTCATGGGTGTTCCTGGGATAGCCGCAGATACATCACTGAGGCATGATAGAGGTCTGCCAGCCAGCTGGGTGCCACCCCGCCTGGCTGCACGAAGCCCCGGCTTCATCCCCAGCACCGCAAACCAAATTCTCATACATTGATTTAAATATTTTTGGGAGGAATGGATTTTCATGTTGCTCTGCTTGGTGTCTTATGATGAAATGAGATGCCCCTGGTGTTCCTATCCCTCTCTACCTTTTGTACACTCCACAGCCTTCCCTGTGGGGACAGTTTTGTTGCCACCTAAGACTGCTCTTTAAAAAAAAAAAAGTCTGTTAAAACACTTAAGAGAAACAAAACCCAAAATGTTCTCCCTGCTTCAAAGCTCTGGACACTTCTTATCCTCTGCTGAATGCACCCACCCATCTTCAGGCATAACTGCCTCATCTGCTGCTGGCTCCCGGCCTCAGGACCCTTTCACCCACCAGCCCCGCTGCCAGACTGGTTCCTCACCCCTCCACCGAGCCAGGCCTTCCCTGCTGGGCTCCCACCCTGCTTGTCTTTCTGGCTACTGGAAGCATGTTGATGTCTGACCAGGGAGACGACTTCTGTCTCCTGAGAAAAGTGCTGTGGATGATGTCAAAATGGATGAGTGTACTGTGTGCTGAGAAGTTTACCAGCTGGGGCTGGGGCTTGGTGGGTAAGGGCTCTTGCCTGGCAGCACAAAGGTCTAGATTCCATTCCCAGAACCCCCCAAATTGGGAGTGGTGCTGCAAGCCAATATCCCAGCACTCAGGAGGTAGAAGAGATCAGGAGTTCAGTCATCCTCAGTTACATAGTGAATCCAGGCCAGTCTGGGCTACATGAACCCCTGTCTCACAGAACAAACAAAAGAAGCAACCCGAGCAACCCCAGGATGACAGAGACATGGACATAGGAATTTCACACAATTTTCACATCATCAAATAATTTTGCTGCTGCTGTGATTTTTAAAAAAATATTTTATTCATTTTTTAAGCAGATAGATACAGAGAGAGAAAGGAGAGAGAGAGAGAGAGAGAGAGAGAGAGAGAGAGAGAGAGAGAGAGAACATAAGAGCCACCACCTTGTGGGTCTGGCTTATGTGGGTCCTTGGGAATTGAACTGGGGGCCTTAGGCGCTGGAGGCAAGTGCCTTAACTGCTGAGCCATCTCTCCAGCCCTGCTGCTGTGATTTTATTCTTCCTCCCATCTTTAAAAATTCAAAACTGTCTGTAGGCCATAGGCTGAGCAAGCCCAGGATGCGGGGTCTGCTGCCACCTGAGGCCTGCGTCATGGCATAGCCCGGTGTGTGGGCCAGTGGGTACTCATGAGACCTCTGTTGGATGACTGAGTCTATAGCTTAGACACTTTTGTAAGCAGTAGCCCACCCAAGAGGCCCCAAGATGGGTGCCTGGATGGGACACTGGGGAGGCTGAGGCAGGAAAATGGCCTGGCTACATAGTGAGACCCTGCTCTCAAAAAACCAGCGACAAAGCCCATTTGGTGGCTCACACAGTCCCAGCACTCGGTGGCTGAGATAGGATTGCTGTGAGTTATCTGGGTCAGCCTGGACTCAAGTGAGAGCCTGTTTATAAAAACAACAGAAATCCCCCACAAACCCCAAAACCAAAAACCCCAGCAATATACAGAAATGGGGCTAGGGCTATGACTCTGTGATATGTACTGGCACATGCAAGGTCCTGGTTTCTGTCCCCAGCACCCCACAAATAGACATCAACAATGGAGAGACACTTCCTACTTTGGGGTGGCTAGCCTTTCTCACCACCTGCTTTGAGTGACAATCCCCCCTTGGGAACTCCTGTGATCTTCCATAGCTGAGCAGCAGTTTTGTGACTGTCCTAGCCCTACTCTTCCCAGTACCCACATTGCCCAGTGAGATGGAGTGTCACCATGTTCCCAGGAGGTGGCTTCAACTGTCAACCTGGCACAGATGGCTTTCCTGGGTGTCATATAGGCACAAAGGACAAGGCTCAACAAGGCAAGCAGTGCTCGGTGGCCAGAGTGGAGCACTGGAGACTTGTGCCAAAATTGGGCTCAAGGGGAAGTTGGTATCTCTACGTAGTAGTGTTGGACAGAGCCGTCCCTGGAGAGTGAGCAGACAGCTTTATGGGACAGGCTAGGATCGCCAGTGGGTGGGTGTTCAGTGCAGAGGACAGAGGAAGCCCACACAGGTCTTGGGTTTCGGCTGGTGTGACAGCCACCTGCCACTGGGCAGCTCTGCCTGTTTGTGCATTGGGACATGCCCTGAATGTGGGCACCTCCGGGCGATGGGCCCCTTTTTTGGGAGAGGACATGAGTGGGATGGGCCCTAATGTGGGCTTTGTGTGAGAGGCAGTACAGCTACAAGTCTCTGGGGTCCCCTTCTACCACAGAGCCTACAAAAGCTGCACGGGGGTGAGGGCATGTCGAGGACCACAGGGGCCAGCCTGGGGCTGGGGACCTTAGAGATCTCAGAAACAACTCCTGTGGCCCCTCTTTGGGTTCTCCTTAAACTCTCCTGCATCATACAGGGTTGACCCTAGTGATCTAATGGAGAAAGAGAGAAGACCTCATCTCCCATGTTGCTCGTTGCGTGGGGGGAGCCCCAATTGTCTGCTCTGTTCAGACACCTTTCCAAGGAAGAGCAGAGGTGTCCCTCAAGGTCTTCCCTCTTGGTCCCTTAGGGGCACCTTGGTCCCCAGCTGGTTAGGGCAGGTCCACTGTAAGCCAGACTCTGGCCATGGCCTTGTTCAGCACAGGGCCCTTCTGAGCTGGCCACCTGTCTCCACTGAGGAAGGACAGCTGTAGCAGCAGGTTGCTGAGGTCGCTCAGAGCCAAAGCTGGGTGACCGCAGTGCTGTGCTGTGCTCTGGGTGTCCTCTGCCTGGGTCAGCTGCCATAGGGGTTGTATGGAGGCTTGAGGCCGAGGTAGCCTGGACCAAGCCTGTCCCGTGGAGGACAGGGAGAGAGTGCTGAGGTGACAGCCTCCTGAGCATTCGGGAGGTGTGCTGCTAGCAGGGGCAGGAGTACCCCCCTAGAAGCACCCTGGGGTCTAAACGTCACCCCAGCGGCCAGATCCAGAAGGGTTTTTTTTTTTTTTTTTTTTGTTGTTGTTTTTTGTTTTTAAAGTTAAGGTCTCCTTTTAGTCTAGGCTGATCTCGACCTCACTCTAGCCTCAGGCTGGCCTCCCAAGTGCTTGGATTAAAGGCGTGCACCATCACACCCAGTTAAGTTCTGAGGTATGTTATACTTTGTTTTGTTGAGACAGGGCCTTGCTTTGTACTCGTGACAATCCTCTTGCCTCAGTCTCCATAATTTTAGGGTGGCAGGCATGAGCCATGCTGGGATGGTACCAAGCCCCTGACACCCTCAGGGCTCTACCCTGAGTTAGCAGACTAGAGAGCTCCTGGGGGTAGTTTGGTGGCCCCAAGGTCCATAGTGCTGCTGGGAGCACTGGATGCTGTAGACGATCGGTCCCTTCCTCTGGGCAGTAAAACTTGCTAGGTATCTGGTGCTCATGCTGTCTTCACTGTGAGGGGCAGGGAAGGGGTGTGCAGTGCTGATGGGGCCTGGTGGTCTTAGTGGGGCCTTTGGCCAGTGGTCCTGGCCTTGGCATCCCAGTGAGGGCATGGGTGGGTGTGTTCCATGGAAGCTGGACCAGAGGTGGCTCCTGACCAAGACCATAGCTGTAGTCCTATGGGCCATGTGCCCTGCGCTGGTGAGCCCAGTTCTTATGGTAGAGTGATGCCTAGCTGTGTCTTGGGTCACATGTGTCTGCCAGGCCCCTTCGAGAGCTGGGGTGGGGCTGGTTAGATCTTATAGACAAGCTTCTTGGGGTGAAACTAATTTGGTTAGTCTTTTAAAAAATGTTTTATTTATTGCAAGCAGAGAGAGAGAATGGGTGCACCAGGGCCTTCAGACATGGCAAATGAACTCCAGATGCATGTGCCACCTTGCATTTGGCTTTCCGTGGGTACTGGGGAATTAAACCCTTGTCTTTAGGCTCTGTAGGCAAGTGCCTTAACCACTTAGCCATCTCTCCAGCCCCCCTTTTTTTTGCCCATGGCTGGAGACAGGCATCCTTGTTATACTCCCAGACAAGGACAGATTCTAGGAAGGGGCTGGTGCCTCACCTTGCTGCTGCATGAAGCAGCCAAAGCAGGGGCATAGACTTGTCAGGCTGTCACCCCAACTGGCTTCCTAGAGGACAGTCATTGTATAAACAGCATGTGGGCTGTGGACAAGGGTTGGTGGTGAAGAGGTTCCTAGCTTATCCCCAGCTCCCCCCACAAATGAAAAATACGGAATACAGTGTTCAGATCAGCTGGTGAGACTGTCCTCAACATGACCACATGTGTCATGCCAGCACAGGTGGACCTGGGAGACCTCTTTGATGAGGGACCTCAAGGGTGGTACCTCTAAGTGGATGCCTGAAACAGGGTGATTGGGGACAAAATCAATCTGGAGAAGTTGTGGAGGAGACTCCAGTGTGTGCCCAGACCCTAAGGCAGGCTGGAGGGGTGAAGGCTCTGCAGCCATGGTACAGCTCTGTGCTGCTTCCTGCTATCGTGCCCTCGGTTCGCTCACTTCACCTCTGGGACCCAGTGGTGTGAAGGACATTCCCTGAGTAGATTATGATTGGTCAGTGGTCTGGTTGGCAAGGCCTGGTGGCCACTTGTGTCCCTGCCTCCCTCTCTCATGCCACCTGTTAGTCTGCTGTTTTCCCTGCGTTTTTAGTGTGGGGTGTGTGCGTTTGTGCATGTGTACCCAACGCATGAGTGTAGTCCTATGTCCTCGCTCTCCCACGAGTTTCCTTGAGACTTGGCCTCCCACTGAGTGTACTGCTGACCAATGAGCCCCAGCAGTCCTGATTCCCCTCACGAGACTGGGTTACAGGTGTGTGTGACCATGTGCTCAGCCTTTGGTTGGTCTTTTCCTCCTATGGTGCTGGGATAGACTCTCAGGCTTACGTGTCAAAGGCATTTGTATGCAGAGCTGCCTCTCCAGCCCTGGTTTTTCTTTTTCTTGGGTGCTAGGGATGAACTTAGGCCTCATGCATGTTTACCACTCGCATGCTGCCTCCTTAGCTCTGGTTTTCTGACTGCTGAGGACGCCCAGGGTGGCTGGACTGGAGACCAAGTTGGGCTCACCTTACCTTTGTATCTAAAGCACCTGTGCTGGGCGCCCCTGCTGCTGCTCTGGAGGACGGGCAGGACAGCCTGCGGCCCCTGGGGCATTTGGAGGTGCTCACAGCTAGCTGCATGGAAGGACCTTTGATACTGATTCTCATTATTATACTATTATTTTTGCTTGTGTGTGGTGTGTGCACCTGTGTGTGTCCCTGCCATGCCTTCCTGCATAGGGTGTGGTCCCTGGGGTGGCTGCTATAACATTGTTCTGTGCCTTATTTGACCTAGGCCTCTCTTACTGATCTTAGTGATTCTTGATTCTTGGTTCTCTGCTCCCGCATGGTCAGGCCCAGCTGTATATGTGGGTCCTGGGATCAAATTCCAGAAGTCTCTCAGGTCTCCGTAGGCCTTTATGCTTCACAGGAAGCGCTCTTAACAGCTGAGCCATCTTGTGGACCTGCAGATGGACCCAGGGCCTCACTCTTGCAAGTGAGCCACACCCCCAGTGCCTGTTTCTATTAATTTTTTATTATGGATAAGGTGAGCACACACAGACGAATAAAATAGGTATGAGCCCTGTTCTATGTCTCCCCAACCCCTAAGTATGCCAGGCTACACTCATGTCCCTATATAGCCCATGGATAGCCTTGTACTCCTGGTCCTCTGCCTCCCCTGTGCTGAGATGACAGGTGTACACCCAGCTCAAACACGGTACCATGTATAAAGGTCCATGGTTTCTCTGCGCACAGCCTTGGCCTTAGTCTGTCTTGTGAGCTTCCATTCCCATGAAAGTAGCTTCTCCTGCTGAGCCCTCTCCACCCTGATCCCCCCCACCCCAATCCATGGTCTAGGTGGCTGTCCTTCAGCTGGCAGACTTACCATCCCCACATGACTGTCATTGCCGATGCTCCCTGTACTGAGCAGCAGACCCGGATCTGGCCCAGCAGCTTGGCATGTACACGGGGAGAGAGCCTGACGCCTTGGGGTGGCCTGGTCACCTTCGCCTTCCTGGTCTTTGGCCTGGTCTTTGGCCTGTGGCTTCGTTCTTAGCCAAAGTGGGCGCTGAAGTCTCCAGGTATTTCTGCTATTTTTTTGTTTGTTTGAGGTCGGGTCTTGCTCTAGCCCAGGCTGGCCTTGAACTACAGCGATCCTCCTGCCTGTGCCTCTCAAGTCCTGGGATTAAAGGTGTGCGCCACCATGCCTGGCCATGTCTGCTCTTTTTGACTTGTGTGTTTTGGGGGCTGCTATCTGTGTTAATAACTGTTCTGTCTTCCTGGTGGGCAGCCCTTATATCATTATAAACATCTGTCTCCATCTTTACTAACTTTTATCTTTGTTGTTTGTAATTTTGAGGCAAAGGCTAGCCTCAAACTCATGACAATTGTCCTGCCTCAGCCTCTTGAGTGCTGGGATTTATAGGTGTGAGCCACCAAACCTGGCCTTCTAATGACAGTTTTTGTTTAAAAGTCCATGTTCAAGCTAGGCAAGGTAGTATACTCATAGTACCAGCACTTGGGGAAGCCAAGGTAGGATTATCTGAGTTTTGGGGCTTGAGTGAGACTTTGGAAAAAAAAAAGTGTATGTGTCCATTGGTGTGACCACCCAGTTTACCTGTCTGTGTTCCCATTGGTTAGACCACCGAGCTTACCTGTCTGTGTGCCCTTTGGTGAGACCACCAGCTTACCTGTTTGTGTGCCCTTTGGTGTGAGGTCACACCTTTCCTCTGTTCTTTCAATAACTGACCATTTTGGTCTCTCTCTCTCTCTCTCTCTCTTTTTTTTTTTTTTTTTTGGTTTTTCGAGGTAGGGTCTCGCTCTAGCCCAGGCTGACCTGGATTTCACTATGTAGTCTCAGGGTGGCCTTGAACTCATGGTGCTCCTCCTGCCTCTGCCTCCTGATTACTGGGATTAAAGGCGTTTACCACCATGCCCGGCTCTTGGTCTCTTCTTTAAATTTAATTTAATTTTTGACAAATTCATATATATATATAAAATATTTTGATCAATTCACCCCTATTACTCTGTCAAATTCTCCTTAAGTTTCTTCTTTCCAACTAGTCTCCCCTTTACTTTTCATTTTTGTTGTTGTTGTTGTTACTCACTGAGTTTAATTAGAGTTGCTCACAGGATCATGGGTGGGGGGTGTTTACAGGAGCATGGGCAATCTGTCAGTGCGTATACCACGGAAGAAAATGTCTCTCTCCTCCCCTCCATCAATCTTTTTTTTTTTTAAATACTTTATTCATTTTCAAGCAGATAGATAGATAGATAGATAGATAGATAGATAGATAGCACACCAGGGTCACCACCTTGTGGGTCTGCCTTATGTGGGTACTGGGGAATTGAACCCGGGGTCTTTGGCATTGGAGGCAAGTGCCTTAACCGCTGAGTCATCTCTCCAGCCCCATCAATCTTAACTTTCCTTAAATCCTTAGGGAGGGAGTGGCCTCGTGGAGGGAGTGGCCTCGAGCCCCTCCCCCATCCATGATGGAGTGCGGCAGGCTCAGGCTTGTGCAGGAAGCCATCGCTCCTGGGAGGTCCTGAGTGTGATGGACATGTGTGTCCAGAAGGTAGTGTTCCACAGCTCCCTGCCCTCCCCTGGCTCTCACATTCCTTCCTCCCCTCTTCTGCTTCCCCTCTGAGTAGTGGGTAGTGGAGATGTCCTGTTTGAGGCTGAGCCCACAGTGGTCACTTCTCATCTACATTAGTGAGGACATTTGTGACTGAGGCTTTAAGCAGTGTCCATGTAGAAGGCAGTTTGACATGCTGTCTATTTAGCATGACCACAGTAGTCCCTCCCCCCCAGGACCTTGTCCATTTCCAGTACCAGGCATGACTTCCTGTGGTGTGGGCCTCAGATCCAGTCAGAAGTGGTTGCTTACTCCTATAACATTTATGCCACTATTTTACCAGTTGGCATATCTTGCTGGGCAGTTTGGTTGGGGCCAAGAAGCTGGGAAGGGACCATGGGCGGAGGTTTTGTGGGGGATAGAACTCATGGGGCATGAGAGAAGAGGGGGTAATAACGGGAGGGGAGGGGGGACGAGGAAAAGAAGGGGAGGGGGAGGGTAAATAGCTAAAGATATGTGAATATATTATATAGAAACCCACTACTTGGTAAACCAATGAAAATATAATTTTAAAAAGAATTTTATTGGCCGGGCGTGGTGGAACATGCTTTTAATCCCAGCACTTGGGAGGCAGAGGTAGGAGGATTGCCATGAGTTTGAGGCCAGCCTGATACTACAGAGTGAATTCCAGGTCAGCTTGGGCTAGAGCGAGACCCTACCTCAAAAAACCAAAAAAAATTTTTTTTATTTATTTACAGAGAGAGTGAGAGACAGACAGACTGAATGGGCATGTCAGGGCCTCTAGCCGCTGCAGAGGAACTCCAGACACATGTGCCACTCTGCATCTGGCTTTATTGGGAAATTGAACTCTGGTCGTTAGGCTTCCCAGGCAAGCCATCTCTCCAGCCCCTGAAAATAGAATTTTCAGAATGTTTAACTGAAGCCGGGTGTGGTGGTGCACACCTTTAATCCCAGCACTTGGGAGGCAGGGGTAGGAGGATTGCAGTGAGTTCAAAGCCACCCTGAGACTACATAGTGAATTCCAGGTCAGCCTGGACGAGCAAGACACTACCTCGAAAAAAACAAAACAAAAAACAAGAAAAACAAAACAAAACAAAAGACTGCTTAACTGAAGGCTCCTTATGTGGGTGGATGCAGGTGCTCCTCAAACCAAAGGTAATTAACAGTCAATCCCAGCACAGAGGTGCCGTGGAGCTGTGGGCAGGGAGGTCCCTGAGGCCCTGAAACAACCACGATGGGACTTGGGAGGGAGGCAGAGGTAGGGGATTGCCTGGGAGGAGACTCCATAGTAATTCCAGGTCAGTCTGGGTTAGAGCAAGGAGGGAGGGAGGGAGTCTAGCCCACCCCCACCCCCACCTCCAAATCAATAAAGGAAAACAGGCGAAAAGGCTCTTGCTCTGCTCTTGGCTGCCCACCACTAGTTGGCAAGTCCCTGCTGCAGAAGACACCACAGTTCTTGGTTGCTGGACGGATGAGGGCAGCTAAACTGAACTACATATATGAGAAGCTTACTCCCTGCTGGCCAGCTTTCTTCATGCCACAGGTGCTCTGCAAGCTGCAGAGGGAGAACAGCCTGCAGTCCTACCCAGCTATGGACTGTGGATGTGGGGGTGACTAGAATGGGACATTGAATGTCCACCCATCCTTCTGGCTGTGCTTGTTGGAGCTCTGCTCTCACACTTCATGCTTGGGAGGAACTGTTCCAAACCACTGAGTGGCTTCAGAAATCCTTTGTGATTTCTGTTTTCTGTTCTTCACTGTTGTGTGAAGGGGATGTTTTCTTAATTTTTTAAAAAGTGCAAGGAGAGAGATATAGAGATAGATAGAGAGGGGGGGGAGAAAAAGAGTGAGTGAAGATGGGTACACCATGGTCTCTAGCCACCAGCCACTGCAAACGAACTCCAGATGCATGTGCTACTTTGTGGATCTGGCTTCATGTGGGCACTAGGGAATCGAACCTGGGTCATTAAGCTTTTCAGGCAAGTGCCTTAATCACTGAGCCACCTCTCCAGCCCCTGAAGAGGATGTTTTCTAATGTTAATTAGAAATGTAGTCATCGCCTTCATTGCATTGTTGGAAGCATTTTCAAAGTGAGGGCTTTTTTTGTTTGTTTGTTTGTTTTTTGAGGTAGGGTCTCACTCTAGTCCAGGCTGACCTGGAATTCACTCTGTAGTCTTACGGTGGCTTTGAACTCATGGCAATCCTCCTACCTCTGCCTCCCAAGTGCTAGGATTAAAGGCGTGCGCCATCATGCCCGGCAGCTTCTGCTTTTTTGATACCAGGTCTCCCTATGTAGCCCAGGCTGGCTTGGGTTCAACCTGTGTCAACCTTGAGTGCTGGCATGACTGACCTTTGCCACCAGGCCCCTGGTGTTACATTGTTGAATCCTAGCCTTCCCCACTCACTGAGTTGGATTGTCATCTGGGACTTGGGGGGCTTTGTGTTGGGATGTTGAATACAGGTCCTGCCTTCCACCTGCTCTGGTCCAAGTGATGAGAGCCATAAATGCCCTGTAGGGGGCAGCATCGTCATACTGAGAGCTGGCTGTCATCACTGGGTGTCACATTCTTAGCCGCTCAGTCAAAATAGCCACTGCCATTTTGAGGTGTGTGCACCTTGGGGCCAAGTCTCTGGTCCCATAGGGCTTCTGCTATGAGAATGAAGGAGTTGGCCTGCATCACGTCACCCTGTGTCAGGATACCTGTGTTCTGGAAGCGGTGAGACGGGTGGGGGCTCTCCCACCTTTGTGGTCAGCTGCTCTGGTGTGGTCCCAGTGCCAGGCTCCCTGCTCCTAGCTGGCCATTCCTGCCTCTCATCCCCCTCCCTCTTCATGTGGTTGTGCTGGCCACCGAGCACTTCTCATCAGAGCCCGAGCAGTGACTCCGAGACCCTGCAGCCTGCTCTAAAAGGGGGCGTTGGGGTCAGGGGACCTGGCATGGGTCATAGGGCCTGAGGATGCTGGAGACACCCAGGCTTATGTCTTGTCTTCTGTGGTCCTCTGCCCAGGTGCCCAGATACACAGTGAAGTTCTCTTCTGCCAGCCAGCCCAGGGTGGTTTTATTATGAGTTTAGTTTTGTTTGTTTCTAACCCAGGCTGGCCTTGAACTCATGGTGATCCTCCTGCCCCAGCCTCCAAAGTGCTGAGATTAAAGGAGTATGCCACCACACCCAGCTAAACTTTATCTATGTTTTTCTTTCTTTCTTTTTAAAAAGTTATTTATGAGGAGAGAATGGACACAACCAGGGCCTCAATCCACTGCAAATGAACTCCAGATGCATGCGTCGTCTTGTGCATCTGGCTTTACATGGGTGCTGGGGAATCGAACTCCAGTCTCAGGCTTTGCAGGCAAGTGCCTTAACCACTAAGCCATCTCTCCAGCCCTGTCTATGTTTTTTCTGTCTGTCTTTATGTATCTGGGTTTTTAAAAAATATTTTTATTTGTTTATTTGCAAGTAGAGAGAGAGAGGAGAGAAGAGAAGAGAGGCAGAGAATGGGAGCACCAGGGCCTCCAGCTGCTGTGAAAGAACTCCAGATGAATGTACCACTTTGTGCATCTGGCTTTATGTGGGTCCTGGAATTGAACCAGGTAGTTAAACTTTGCAGTGAAGCACCTTAACCGCTGAGCCATCTCTTCAGCCCTATATATCCGTTATTTATTTATTTTAAATATATTATTCATTTTCAAGCAGAGAGATAGATAGATACAGGAGAGAGAGAGAGAGAGAGAGAGAGAGAGAGAGAGAGAGAGAGAGAGAGAGCACCAGGGCCACCACCTTGTGGATCTGGCTTATGTGGGTCCTGGGGAATTGAACCAGGGGCCTTAGGCACTGGAGGCAAGTGCCTTAATCACTGAGCCATCTCTCCAGCCCTTTCGTTTTTATTATTAAAAATATTTTTTGAGGTGGTGTCTCACTCTAGTCCAGGCTGACCTGGGTGGAGCTCAATCTAGCTCAGGTTGGCCTCTAGCTTACTGCAGTCCTCCTGCCTCAGCCTCCACAGGGGCCACCAGCCTTTATTATCACTTCTGTTCACAATTCTTTAAGCTTTGAAGAATCCTGATTCCGTGTTCCCCTGCCCGAGCTCGGGCTCTCTCTCCCGCGCCTCAGCTGTCTTGGATTGCTTGAGGCTGAGCCTCTTGGTCTCTGGATACTTGAGTGGGTGTTTCCTTAGCCAGGTCATATTTATTAGATTCAAGTCATTGGTGTGGCACCAGGTGGGGAAGCCACAGCTCCTCAGTACCCAGGGTCACAGTGCCTTGTCTCCTCAGGTCATTGGGAACAGATCCAGAGTGTGCCCTGGGCCTTGTGACCCAACCTCTCTGAAGAGCTCTGTTATTTCTACTTTATTTGTTTTTGTTTTTTTTTTTTTTTTCCAGGAAGGGTCTCACTGTAGCCCAGGCTGACCTGGAACTCATTCTGTGGCCCCAGGCTGATCTTGAACTCACAGCAATCCTCCTGTCTCAGCCTCTTGAGTGCTGGGATTAAAGAAGTGCACCATTGATGTCCAACTTGAATGTAGGACGTTTGGTGGCAGGAGTCATTCCCTTCTCCCCACTGCTCCCTGCAGGTAGGGATCCTTGTAACAGCTTCTCCCTTGTGACTTTCTCCCACGTGTGGCCCTTTGAGCATGTGGTCCTGGGTGGGTTCAGGCTAGCTTCCTGACCCTGCACACTGTTGGTATCTTCTGCCCAGCCCCAGCATCTTGCAATGGCCAAGTGTGCTGTTTGCACATCACTGGTAGAGTACCTTTGGGCCTGCTCTGAGCTAGTGGATGCCTGCCGCTGCATACCTCCAGGGATCCCCCCAGGTACCTGTGGTGCCATTCTCCTCCTGGCCAGCAGGGTGCGCTGCTGTAAGCCGTGGGACTGGAGCTGCTGAGGACCTAGTTGGCATTTGTGAAGTCTGGCACCTTGTCAGGGGGAAGGCCATTTTTTGTCTTAGCTGTGAGATCCTTGTTTTTTATACTTAACTCACTTTCTATGGGATTTTTGTTTGTCTTTTTCTAGTCCAGGCTGACCTGGAATTCACTATGTAGTCTCAGGCTGGCCTCGAACTCACAGTGATCCTCCTGCCTCTGCCTCCCCAGTGGTGGGATTAAAGGCGTGGGCCGCCATGCCTGGCCAACTCTTACTTTTTTAAAAAAACTTTTCATTGATAGCTTCCATGATTATAGACAATAAACCATTATGATTCCCTCCCCATCCTTCACATCTCTTCCCCTCTCTGTTTTGTTTTGGTGTCATCATCTTTTCCTCCTGTTATGTGTAGGGATCATCAGGCACTGCAAAGTCATGAACATCAAGGTCATTTTGTGTCTGGAAGTTTGCTGCGCTGTAAGCAGTCCTCCCCTTCCTTAGGCTCTTACAATCTTTCCACCACCTCTTCCACAATAGACCCTGAGCCTTGGGAAGTGTCATAGAGATGTCCCAGTGCTGAGCACTCTGCTGTCATTTCTTCTCTGCACTATGGTGTCTTTTGAGTCATCCCGGTGGTCACCGCCATCTGAAAAAGAGAAGCTTCTCTAGACAAGAGTGAGAGTAGCATTATTGTATGGCTATGCTCATTTAAAAATGCTTATAAGGCAGTTTGGTGGACATAATATCTGCATTTAGCCAGACAACAGCAGGTGTTGCTCCCCTAGGGCTCATGATCTCCCCTGCCATAGGCTTTGACTAGGTCTTCAGCACCAGGCATGGATTCCCTCTGTGGAGCGGGCCTCTAGTCCAATTAGAGAACGATTGGTTTCCCCCACAATAGATGTGCCACTATTGCCCCAGTTGGCCCATTTGACCTGGCTGGCCAGTCTTAAGACTCACAAGGTCCACTGCCGTTCACCACCGTTGATGACTTCTCTCTCTCATAGGGCTGCAGGCAACCATAGCTTTTCCCAGCTTTCTGTCAGCTGGTCAACAGGGAGGAGGTTTCCAGCTCAGCTCCAGCTTGATTTCCCAGTGACCTGCAGCCCAAGTATATGTATGTGGTCTTCAGCAATAGGGTCTTACCATCTCGTTCTGGTGGGCAGCCAAGAGTCTTGGCAATGGTCTATAATGTTTTGGGGGCCTCAGGAACCTCCCTGGCCAACTGCTCACTGGAAGGTATCCCATCTCTGGCACTGAAATTTTTCTAGTAACAATCTATGACTTCTGGGTGTGCCATTATCCAAAGAAGTAGGTTTCCATACAGCTTATTATAAACCTCTTAAATTTTGATTAACCCTCCTCCCACCCCTCTTTTACTCAATCCCATCCCCTGACCCTCCCTGACTTATTTTGTTTAATATTTTATTGAATTCCAGGTCAGACTGGGCTAGAGTGAAACCCTACCTCAAAAAAAACATAAAAATATATTATATGTATATATATTCATTTGCTAGCAGAGAGAGATACAGGAAGAGAGAGAGAGAGAGAGAGAGAGAGAGAGAGAGAGAGAGAGAATATGAGAATGGGCACTACAGGGCTTTTGTCACTAAACAGACTCTAGACGTATGTACCTCTTTGTGCATCTGGCTTCATGTGGGTATTGGAGAATCAAACCTGGGCCATTAGGCTTTAAAAAGAAAGTGCCTTTAACCACTGAGCCATTTCTCCATGTAGCCCATGCTGGTCTTTGACCTTCATCTCCTGGTTCTCCTGAGTGCTGGGTTGACAGCCCTATGCCTAGTTCTGCAGTGCTGGGGATGAACCCAGGCCTCCCACCTGGTAGGCAAATGCTTTGCCCACTGAACCACAGCCTGGGTCCTAAGAATTTTTGTTTGTTTTGGGGGCTGAGTCTCACTGTAGCCTAGGCTGACCTAGAACTCTCTCTGTAGTCCCAGGCTGACCTCAACTCAGGGATCCTTCTACCTTTGCCTCCCTAGTGCTGGGATTGAAGGCGTGTGCCACCTTCCCTGGCTCCCCTAAGTTTTTGGTTTTGTTCTGGAGACACAGGGTCTCATTTGCAGCCCAGGTTGGCTTCAAACTCACTCCTCCTGCCTCAGCCTTCTCCTGCTAGATGGCAGGCATGTGCCACCTTGGGGTACACCCCAGCTCCTCGTAGTTGGCTCTTTCTTGCTATAGAAACATACTTGAGATGTGGAAATTACTGTAGTTCTTTGGTTCTGGAGATGGCAAGTCCAGAAGCGTGGTGCCGACCTTGTGACATGTAGAGGGAGTTAGGCGCGGGTTCAAGTCTCTGTCTATGGAGGAAGTACCTTAACCACTGAGCTATCTTATGAAGCCACTAACACAGGCTGGCTGGCTGGGCACAGTGCACACGCCTGTCACCCTAGCACTCAGGAAGATCAGGAGTTCAAAGTGAGACTGTCTAAAAAAGAGGAAGAAAACCATTGCTGCCCTCATGGCCCCATCACCTCAGCTAACCCTGCTTCCCTCCCAAGGTACAGGACTTTGGGGACACACCCAAGTTGCAGCAGTGGGAACATCTTTGCCATGGCTGAGAAGAGCCCCTAGGTCTCTTCTGCATTTGGGGTTCATCCTTGAGGTGGTGTGAATCAGGGTTTGGGGATTGGTTTCCATGTGGCCTTGCAGGATTCTCCTACTCTTAAGTTAAGGGTTCACCTCACTTGTCACCTTCAGCGCTATGCTGTGTGTGGGCTATGCTTCTGGGCCTTCTCTCTGCTGGTGTTGTGGCACGTAGATGGGGGAGGGAACCTGAGCTTGCTGTCTGTGGTCTACTGTGATCATTTTGTAGTGGACATTTCCTGGAGTGCTCATTAGGGGTCAGCACTCACAGTAATGCTTTACCTCATGTGACCGGTGGGAGCTGGTGGGTCATGGGGACTTGGTGTGGCTGTTGGAGTTTGGGATTGACTTATAGATTCCTTGTAGTCTTGTGGGTAAGAAGATCCTCTCAGAGAACACCAGGGCTGGGTCCTCGCTGCCACCCCTGTGGGTGGCCCCAGTGCGCAGCTGTAGTGCAGGATCTTTACCACTGAGGCTTAGATTGTGTGGCTTGGGGTCCAGATGGGCTGTGGGCTTGTCTTTTGGGTTCTTAATTTTATCCAGGAGAGGCAGTTTGTTGGTTGGAGTGTGAAGGACAGATCAAGGGATCAGGAAACAATGGGAGGGTGTGTGTGGGCTCCGTCTTACCTCCTCACTTCTGCCCTGCTGCTGTCCTGGCCCAGGCTGGCCCCCACCCCATCACCAGTTCCCCGCCACCTCCTGTCTCATCTGTCCAGCTTGCTGCACTTGGAGCCTCTCTTACCCTTCCTGGTACTGAGGTCCAGACCTGCTCCAGCCTTCTTTCTGAGGACATACATGTGATCCAGAGTAGCCCTTTCACACTCGGGGCTGGCCTGGCCCTGCTACCACATCTGTCTCTCTCTGTCTGTTGTTTTGGCACGAGGCTGCGTGTCCATCCCTCTATGACATTTCTTTTTAAAAATTATTTATTTATTTGAAAGCAGAGAGACTGAGACACAAGAGAGAGCGAGAGAGAGAGAATGAGAATATATGGGTGCATTAGGGCCTCCAGCCACTGCAAATGAGCTCCAGATACACATGCCACTCTGTGCATCTGGGAATATTGAACTCAGATCGTTGGGTTTTGCAGGCAAGCGCCTTAACTGCTGAGCCAGCTTTCCAGTCCATCTTTCTTTTTTTTTTTCCTTTTTCCTTTGGGGCAGGGTCTCACTCTAATCCAGGCCAATTTGGAACTCATTCTGTAATGCTGGTCTCCTGAGTGCTGGGGTTAAAGTGTGAGCCACCATGCCCGGCTTATCCGTGTCATTTCTGACTGGAGGTGTTAGTAAGCCTGTGACCTGTCTCCCTGGTTTCACTGTCTGGAAATGCCCACAAGGCAGCAGGGGCTGGAGGATCCCCAGTGTGTGGGGGTGCTTCAGAAGACCCTAGATGGCCGCTCCTGGCCACTCGACTAGGTCTTATGGGATTAGTCTGCTGGAGGCTCTATTCCAGAAGACTAGGACTCTTGTCTGTCACACTCCAGGCCACCCAGGGTGTCAGAAAGGAAAGCCCTTCGTTCTTATGGACACGGTGGCTCTGACCCTGACTCTCTTGCCTTTTGGGCTGTGTCTTAGAGTGAGGGGGCTCTATGCCTCTCAGGGGCCAGTGTTGGTGTGTCTCTCTCAGGGACTTGGCCTGAGTGAGTCCTCAGAGATGTGAGGGTGACTTTCAGTGGGAGCTCAGGGAGATGTGGTGGAGGCAGGGGAAGTCCTGGTGCTGGTCCTGACTGTCAGTGTTAAGCATGTGAGCCTATAAACCCAGAAGTGTGGGGCAGTGGCTTGAAGTGGCTTTGGTAGCCCCTGCTTTCCTCTTCTGTGCTCATGCACATGAGAATGTGGAGGGGATGACCCAATGTCTGCACCTGGTCTCACCTCTGGGAGGCAGAAGGGCTACAGAAACAATTTTTCTTTTAAACATTTTTAAATTTATTTTCAAGCAGAGAGAGATAGACAGAGACAAAGAGAAGGGGCACGCCAGGGCCTCCAGCCATTGCGGACGAGCTCCAGATGCATTTGCCACTTTGTGCATCTGGCTTTACGTGGATACTGGGGAATCGAACTCAGGTTGTTAGGATTTGCAGGCGAGCGCCTTTACTGCTGAGCCATCTCTCTAGCCCAACAAGCTTTCTTTTTGAGACTTGTAGTTTAGGCTAGCCTTGAACTCCTAATCTTTCTGCCTCCATCTCCCAATTGCTAGATTACAGGTGTGTGCCACTATGCCTGGTTAAACTTGTTAAAAACTTTCTAGTATTTGTCCATGACTTCTAGCTTCCAGTAGTTTCTTTGGTATCATTTGACTGCTCATGGTGGCTCTCTCTGCTTTAACTTAAAATGGGTAAGCACAGAGATTTGGTGACTGGTGTTGACATTCATGAAAGCAGGGTTTGGGCATGAGTGGTAAGGTAGATGCCATGGGCTGTAGAGTGAGGTGACTCATGCTCTCCACACCTCAGGGCTGGACTTCCAAGACCTACCCAGTGATGTACCTCTTCCAGTAGGGCTCTGTTGGGCCTATGGGGCCCTACATTCAAGCCACTACAGGAGGAAGGTTTATATTCTAGCTTATAGTCTTGAGAAGCTTCATGATGACAGGGAAAAAATGAGCAGAGGCTGGACCTAACCTCTGCCCAGCAGTGGAAATGGCAACGGAGGAGTGAGGCAGCTAGCACTGCCCCACCTGCCCTCCAGCACTCTAGAGGAACTTCCTTGGAGCAGTGGCCTCTGTCCTGTCTCCAAGCCAGCGGGTAGCATGGGCCATGCTGAGAGCTGAGCCCCCTTTCCCTGTGAATGGCATCACAGGCTTGGTCCCCATGCCTCCCCAGGGCCCTGTCTCCTCCAGTGCCCTCCTTTGCTGTGGGTCTTACACGACGCCCTCTACCACTAGAGGGTCAGCTGTCCCCACTCCTTTTTTTTTTTTTTTTTGGTTTTTCGAGGTAGGGTCTCACTCTAGTCCAGGCTGACCTGGAATTCACTCTGTAGTCTCAGGGTGGCCTTGAACTCACGGCAATCCTCCTACCTCTCTGCCTCCCGAGTGCTAGGATTAAAGGCGTGTGCCACCACGCCTGGCTCAGGTCCCTCTATTTTTGAAAAAATGGCAATTGGTCCTGGGACCAGCTTCAATTTAATTTTTTTTTTTTTCCCTCCAAGGTAGGGTCTTGCTCTAGCCTAAGCTGACCTAGAATTCACTCTGTAGTCTTAAAGTGACCTTGAACTCATGGCGAGTTCTAACTCTGCCTCTCCCCAAGTGCTGGGATTAAACGTTTGTGCCACCACACCCAGTTGGTCACTTTTTCATGGTGCTGGGAATGTGATTGAGCTGTGTCCTCAACCCTCTTATTTTTATCTTTTGGTTTCTGAGAGTCTCATTCTAGCCTGGGATGACCTGGAACTCAGTAGTTGTAGTCCCAGGCTGACTTTGAACTCCATCAGGCTTTGCAGGCAAGTGAAAGGCACACACAGGCAGAAAACCTGCTCCAGTGGTCCACCAGAACAACCCTGCCTGCTGCGTTTTGGCCCCCAGTGCCGTTTATGGAGCCCCAATTTATGGAGCACAAATCCCAATTCTGACCATGTGGCTGGCTGATGGCAGGTGCTAGAGACCCTGCAGCTGCCCACACCGGACTCCTGGTAGGTGGTGGAATGTGCCATGTGCACCCTAGAAGCCTGTGATGTCTTGCTGTAGTCACTCTGGGGCTGGGGCAAGAGCTATGGGTAGCATAGCACACAGCATGTAAGGATACTGGCCCCAGGATGTTGGGCATCCAGTAGTGATTCATGGGAGCAGGAGCTGTTAGGTAGCCCTCGCATACCCATGGAAGACCTACTGAACATGGGCCGGTGTAGTAGCTGAGGATCCACTTTAGGCCTCTGTGACTCTTTCCACCCATCACCCCCACTGAAGCCTGTGGCCAGGTGGATCCTCCATGCTCCTCTCACTAGCTCATGGTGATACTGAACTTTCTGTTCTGCTGGGCTTCAAAGTCCCCAAGGACAGACACAGATGTCCTACCCTCACCTTGTGGGCATTTGGGGGTTCCCACAAGGTGAGGATGGAATGGGGGCCCAGTCTGAACAAAGGGCTGGCAGGAGCAGTGTGGTGGCCTGGGACAGTAGAATCCTATCTCCACCTTGGATAGCCCATGGGACTGTGACTTCAGTCCTGGGTCCTGCTGCCCTGAGTACTGTGTGTTACAGCCCCTCTCCCTGAGGGCCAGCGTTCCTGCTGTCCACAGAGCCTGTGTGACTGGTAGCTGTCCCGGGAGGGAAGCTGAGTGACTGCACAGAGAGATGCTGAGGCGTGACAGGGTTCAGCCTTGTCCCTGGCCAGAGCCCAGTTGGTGCTGCAGCCTTTGAGCTCTCTGGCTGCTGTTCTGGTCCAGCCTGCGAGCTGGGTGGTGGTCGAAGGTTAGTGGTGTGGAGGTCCTGTCCCTGCCTTGCTCCAGTCGGCATGGAGGTGGGGGCATGGCCTTCAGCTCTGGCCTGCTTTGTTCCTGGGTGCACACTGCCCCCTAGTGCCAGCTCATTCCTCCTGCAGGATGGATACCTTTGAGAATTCCCCCAGCTCTGCAGTATGCTCTGCTCTCCCTGAGGGCTTCGTGGTCCACTTAACCTGGGAAGGTTTCATCCCACAGGTCACCTAATGTGGGGACAGTAGGGGCTTGGCCTGTGCCACATTGGTCATCAACAACAGATGATGTCTCTTCTGTGCCAAGTATGCAGGTGTTTGTACCAACAGTGGCTTGGGCGTCTGTGCCCTGCTGTTCCTGGGAGGGACCGGAGGCTGCCCACAATCCTGAGCACACGTGGGACATTGCTTACCCCCCCAGCCGCTGAGAGCCTGTTATGCTCCTACTTGTATGTGTGTCCCTTGGGTGAGCACAGTGGCCGAGGCTGGTGCCAGCCCACGGGATGTGTCCCTGATTTCTGGGTTCATGGTCAGAGAGTGCACAGCCTCTGGGATTGCCTGGGCTGTGGAAGAGGAGCCTCTGCTTTTCACTAACTGCCGTGTCACTTTGGCATTTGTGCCCAAGGAGCCATGAGGCCCCTCAGTATTTATGGCATACTCTAGCTCAGCAGACGGGGCTGACTGCCAGCTTGCCCTGTCAAGAGGGCCGTGGGTATTGTTAGTAGCATCTGAGGGAGCACTTGACTGCGCTGACTCGCTCTCCTTCCCTGCAGGTGTGTCCTCGCAGCAGCAGCCATGGGGTCTGAGGACCATGGCGCCCAGAACCCCAGCTGTAAGATCATGACGTTCCGGCCAACCATGGAAGAGTTTAAGGACTTCAACAGATACGTGGCCTATATCGAGTCACAGGGAGCCCACCGGGCAGGCCTGGCCAAGGTGCGTGATGCCCAGTCTGCAGGCAGTGCCCATGTACCTGCCATGTCCCTAACCTCTGACCTCCTTGATGAACTTAGTCCTGGTGCTGTCAGGCTGTATGTGGGCTCCCAGGCTCACTTAAGACATGGATGACTCTTTCCCCTGGAGCTGAGCCTGCTCCAGGGGGTCTCTCTTGTCAGCCCCCTCCCAGAAGCCATGCTGGCAGGGTTCTTTGGTATCCCCAATAGAGTGTTTCTGCTAATGGGCCCACTCCATGCTGTTCTGAGCATCTAGTTGGTGCATAATTGACACCTGCAGAGGGCTACGGCCAGCTCTGTCGAGCGCTGTCCTTCCTCCCTCCCTCCCTCCCTCCCTCTCTCCCTCCCTCCCTCCTTTCCTCCCTCCCTCCCTCCCACCCACCCCTCTCTTGCACTGGGGATCAAACCCAGGGCCTCATATGTGCTTGGCCAGTGCTGTCACTGAGTGCTTTTCAGTTCATTTGAAACAGAGTCTTGTTCTTTCACCCAGACTGACCTAGAACTCCTGTTCCTCCTGCCTCAGCCTCTCAAGTGCTGGATGACGGGCCTGCACTGCCATGACTGGTGGAGGTAGCCATGCCTTCCTGGGATCTGACCTGAGGCCATGGGGGTGGGGGTGGTTCTGCTCCCTACACTGCTGCTTCACCCGGAAGCCGTGGGCACCACAGGTCTCTGCAGAGTACCCCCATGAGTGATGCTCTTGGTTCAGAAATGCTGCAGACAGCTTCTGTGAATGGGTTCAGTGGGCACATGCCAATAAAACTTCTTTGTGGGCAGTAGAGCAACCCTCCTCCCAACTGATGCACAAATAAAGTCTTAAGTTTTTTAAATTATTTTTTTAAACTTTAGGGCTGGAGAGATGGCTCAGCAGTTAAGGCACTTGCCTCCAGTGCCTAAAGCCTCCGGTTCAATTCCCCAGGACCCACATAAGCCAGACCCACAAGGTGGTGGCCCTGGTGTGCTCTCTCTCTCTCTGCATCTCTCTGCTTGAAATTGAATAAATAAAATATTTTATAAAACTTTATTGACAGCTTCCATGCTTGTAGACAATAAACCATGATACTTCTCTCCCCACCCCTACTTTCCTCTCCCAAATCCACCCTCACTCATATCCCACTCCCCTCTCAGTTAATCTATTTTGTTTCAATATCATCTTTTTTTTTTTTTTTTCCTTTTGGTTTTTCGAGGTAGGGTCTCGCTCTAGTCCAGGCTGACCTGGAATTCACTATGTAGTCTCAGGGTGACCTCGAACTCACGGCCATCCTCCTACCTCTGCCTCCTGAGTGCTGGGATTAAAGGCATGCGCCACCACGCCTGGCCAAATATCATTATCTTTTCCTCCCATTTTGAAGGTCTTATGTAGGTAGTGTTGGACCCCGTGAAGTCATGAATAACAAGGCTGTTTTGTGTCTGGAAGTTTGCTGCGCTATAAGCATTCCTCCCCTTCCTTTGGCTCTTACAATCTTTCCACCACCTCTTCCCAATGGACCCTGAGCCTCAGGAGGTGTGATAGAGATGTCCCCATGCTGAACACTATGGTGTCTTTTGAGTCATCCCAGTGGTCACTGCCATCTGAAAAGAGAAGCTTCTCTAGCCAAGAGTGAGAGGAGCATTAATATGTGGGTATGTTCATTAAAAAAAGTGTTCATAAGGCAGTTTAATAGGCACAATATATGCATTTAGCCAGACAACAGCAGGCATTACTCTTCTAGGGCTCATGGCCTCCCCTGCCATAGTCTTCTTTCTTTTTTAAATATGGGGCTGGGTATGGTAGTACATACCTATTTTTAAAAATATTTTATTCATTTTCAAGCAGAGAAAGAGAGAGAGAGAGAGCACACCAGGGCCACCACCTTGTGGGTGTGACTTATGTGGATGCTGGGGAATTGAACCCGGGGCCTTAGACACTGGAGGCAAGTGCCTTAACCACTGAGCAATCTCTCCAGCCCCAGGGTTCTTTCTTTTCTTTTTTGGTTTTTCATGGTAGGGTCTCACTCTAGCCCAGGCTGATCTGGAATTCACTATGTAGTCTCAGGGTGGCCTCAAATTCAAGGCTATCCTCCTGCCTCTGCCTCCCGAGTGCTGGGATTAAAGGCTGACTATGCCTGGCCCACCATAGACTTTTGACTAGGTCTTCAGTACCAGGCATGTATTCCTTTCTGTGGAGTGGGCCTCCAGTCTAATTAGAGAGCAATTGGTTTCTCCCGTAACAGAGGTACCACTGTTGTACCTGTTGGCCCATTTGGCCTAGCTGGCCAGTCTTAAGGCTTGCAAGGTCCACTGCTGTCCACCACCATTGATGACCTCTCTCCCATAGGACTGCATGTAGCTATAGCTTTTTCCAGCTTTCTGTCAGCTGGTCAACAGGGAGGAGATTTCTAGCTCAGCTGCAGGTTGATTTCTTAGTGACACGTGGCCCATATGTGGTCTTCAGCAATAGGGTCTTATAATCTCATTCTGGTGGGCAGCCAAGAGCCTTGGCAATGGTCTGTAATGTTTGGGGGGGGGGGCCTCCGGAACCTCCCTAGCCAATAGCTCACTGAAAGGTATCACAATGAAATTTTTCTAGTAACAGTCTATGGCTACTGGGTGTGCCATTATCCATATGGTTTCTATAAGGCTTATTCTAAACCTCTTACATTTTGGTTGATCCTCCTCCCACCCCTCCTTTACTCAATCCCTTCCCCTGACCTCACTTGGGCCAGTGCACCCTAGTAATCTTATCTTTTTTTTACATGTATTCAGTACCCTCCCCTTAGGTCTTCCCCTCCTCCTGTCTAGCTCACTGGGTTCTACTACTGACTTTCACTCCAGCTCACATGCAAATCTAAACACTCAAGGTTTTATTGGCATGCCAGAGCTCACTTCTGGAGAAGGCTCGGAGTGAGTTGGTTGCTGGCACCATCAGGCTCCTGTCCCTTCCCACCTGCTTCATGCCGTGGGCTAGCCTACTTGATCTCTGCCTTCTGCTAGCCATTCTTGCTCACCTCGCTGCCACCTTCCCAGCAGCACTTCCTCTTGACGTCAGCCAGGCCAGGGGACAGTTCTCTTGTTCTCCTTGCTTCTGCTGAGGCCCTTTTGAAGGCCACCATTGCTGTTTGCAGACATAGCTTCCTGCTGGCATGTTCAGCACCTTCTGTCCTGGGCTGTATTGGGCAACCTCCTTCCCATCGTCCTCTACCGGCTATGGCTTCTCTGTCCCTGGCTGTGTCATGCAGGGAAGCCTTCTCCACACCTCTCGCTCTCTCTTCTCTGCCTTGTCCTTGTCTTAGAGGCCCTGGCCTCCCCCTCCTTCTCCTGCCTCAGAGGCATTTGGGTCCTTTGATGGCTGCATCTGATTATGAATTATGGAGTGGACAGGCGGAATGGAGTCCTATGTGACCTGGGGAGGGGGTAGGAGACACAGGTGAGACTGGCCCCCGTGTGCTCAGGCAGAAGAGTTTTTGACAGCTGGAGTCACGTTGGCACACATGTGGCATTCCATGCATTCACACCTCCCATCCTTCAGGGACAGATGGGCTCAGGTCCTGGACACCTTGACTGCCTTCACACGGAGCTGTACATGAGCTGTGAGGAGCAGTCCCCCTCACCCAGATTTTGTTGGCCTTAGTGATTGTTCATGTGTGTACTGGAGGCTGTTGCATCAGCTGAGCTGTCTGCCTCCTGGTCGTGTGGGCCCCTGAAACCCGGAGGAGGGAAGGCAGGTGCTGTTGGCCACGCTGGTCCTCCCTTGCTGCAGCTTGGGAAATGCTGAATGTAAGGAGCCATGCAAGGGCTGGTCTGGGGTTCCCACTGCATCTGTCTCTTTCCCATTGGGCCCAGCTGCTGCCAGGGCAGCTGCCTCTAGCCTGTCCCTTCATTGGCCAAAGTCCCTTCACGTTGGTTCAGAGTGGGCGTATGTCCTCATTAGCTCCATTTCAGGGTTCCCTGTGCGCATTCCTTTTCTGCGGGTGTTGTAGTTGCTGCGGGATGCTGAGGAGTATCTGGATACAGCTCAGAAGCCCTAGCCGAGACCTCTTAAGTCCTGCTGAGGCATGCTTTGGTGGTTAGGTCATGTGGCCAGCCTCTCACTGTCACCAGATAGTGGGGGCGAGCCTTTGTGCTGCTAAGTGAAACATGGTCCACCCTTGGGGCAACAGAGCGGCTTCCAGCCATTCTAGAAGCTGTCTGTGAGCTCAGTGTTGCCCAGCTTTGCTCTCATGGCCCAAGCCATAGAAGCCTCTGGAACATTCTACTGAGAGCTGGAAATGGGCTTAGCTCCTCTTAGCTTCTCCCTGCATGGCCCTGGGAGCAAGCATGCTTTCCCTAAGATACTGGCCTCACCTCAGGAGGGCTTCGACACCACCCTGGCTGGCTCCCATTAGGGGAGGGGCTCCTCTGCCCCTCCCCCTGGTGTCAGGTTGTGGTACATCTGTTGCCCACCTGTCGCCTTTGCTGGGAGATGTGCCAGCTTTGAACAGGCTCTTACACAGCCACTCTCTTCCCACTTGGAACTTCCCACCACACCTGGCTTGTTTTTTTATTTTTTTATTAGGGAGGGAAGGAGGGAGGGAGAGAGGGAGAGGCAGAGGCAGATAGAATGGGTACGCCAGGGCCTCCAGCAAATGAACTCCAGATGCTTGTGCCACCTTGTGTATCTGGCTTCATGTGGGTACTGGGCAATCAAACTCGGGTCCTTAGGCTTTGCAGGCAAGCACCTTTATCATTGGGCTACCTCTCCAGCCCTATTTTTTTGTTATTTGACTATATAGTTTTCAAAATTTGTGGATAATGATGTTAAAAATTCACTAGCTTGGCTGGGCGTGCTGGCGCACGCCTTTAATCCCAGCACTTGGTAGGCAGAGGCAGGAGGATGGCTGTGAGTTCGAGGCCAGCCTGAGACTACAGAGTGAATTCCAGGTCAGCCTGGGCTAGAGCAAGACCCTACCTCAAAAAAACAAAACAAACAAAAAAAGAAATACCTTACTAGATTACCAGAGAAGGATGGTGGTGAGGCCTAACTGGGGATGGAGCCATCTCAGATACTTTGGTGACAAGTACATTTATTGGGTTGAAATTTTGAGTTTTGTCTATGTGACCTCATGCCCTCCTTGTCCTAGGCAGGAGGGATGGGGGTCTCTGTTCCTGGGGCTAAGATGGTCTCAAAGCAGGTGCAGGCTGAGTCTAGCTGTCCCCTGAGCTGGCAGGCCTGCACCCTGCCTGCTGGAGTGACAGGGCCATCTCTTGCTGCCAGGGGGAGACAGCACTCAGCTTAGGAGCTGTGACCAAGAGGCAGACTCAGGTTTATCAGTGTCTAAAGGGAACTTTTGGAGTCCAGGGCCACCAGATCATCTGCTGACCCAGTCCAGCCATGTCAGTTTAGTTCAGTGTGTGCGCTCCAGGCTGGGCTTGGCCCTGGTGCCTGGGGCTGTTACCAGTGTTCCAGGCCCCAGGCCCCTCTGCAGACTGCAGCTGTAGGAGGCTCTGGCACAGTGTGTGGTGCCCACATTGGCAGCACCAATCTCCAGGGGAGTTCCATCCCCTGGGACCTACACCATGAATAGTCCTCTCCACAGGAGTTAGATCTCTGGGACCCCCCAACACACTATGAACAGCTCTCTCCACAGGAGGTAGATCTCAGGAAACCCCACACACACACCATAAACAGTCTTCTCCATAGGAGTTATGTGGGACCCTGCTGAGAGGCACGGAGGACACAGGGTTAAAGGGAAGTTGAGACTGGTCTGAAACTCCGATAATTTCATCCTGAGACCAGCAGGAGTTCGGCTGACTCCTCCTCTCCCCAACCTCCAGCCACCTGGTGGGCTCCAGCAAACCCTGATAAGTCCAGGCAATTCAAGGCCTGAGTTTACTGGAGTTCACATAATTCAGCCATAAGGTGATAACAAGGCCCAGGCAACTAAAAAGTCCTTCTAGCTTATCTATCCAGCTAGCCCCTGCCAATCCTTTCATGAGACATCCACAGGCCACCTTGCCCCTGCTAATCCCCTTGCCACTCATGCCCCTGCCTCTCCTTTTCCCTCCTAAATTAAAGCACCCTCCCCAATCTAATAAATGAGCTGTTCACTGCAACTGTCTCCCGAGAGTTCTTCCTCTCGTTGGCTCACTGCTGTCCCAAGACTGTTTACCCAGCCTCATGGATAAAAAGGCGGTCGGTGCGCAATGACTCCCCGAGTCACGGACCATAGAGTTAGCTCTCCAGAGCCCCCACACCATGAACAGTCTCTTGTTCTTGCAGATCATCCCCCCAAAGGAGTGGAAGCCACGACAGACCTATGATGACATTGATGATGTCGTCATCCCAGCCCCCATCCAGCAGGTGGTAACAGGACAGTCGGGGCTCTTCACTCAGTACAACATCCAGAAGAAGGCCATGACGGTGGGCGAGTACCGCAGGCTCGCCAACAGTGAGAAGTACGTTGGGGGTGGGGGGTTGGGGGCTGAGATGGCCCCACCTTCCACATGCCCACTCTACACTATGCTGTCTCCTCTTCCCCATCCCCAGAAGCTTCCATCAGCCCTCTGGTGAGGTATCATGATATGCCTCCTAGCATCCTCTTAGCATGAGAAACACATGGTCCCCACACTCTTGGCCCGAGCTGTCCCCAGTCCAGCCCAACCCCCGATGCTTAGTGTGCCTCCCCACTTTCCTGCCCCTCCTTGGTCCAGCTGCCTGGTTCTGAGAGGAACATGGGGAGGTCACTCTTCCATTAGCAAGAGCTACAGCATCCCACTGTGTGCCCTTGGGACAAGGTGGCTGCTGGAGCCTCCACTGAGTCTCCTTCTGGTGCTCCTTATCCCCCAGGTACTGCACCCCACGGCATCAGGACTTTGATGACCTGGAGCGCAAGTACTGGAAGAACCTCACCTTCGTCTCGCCCATCTACGGGGCTGACATCAGCGGCTCTCTGTATGATGACGTAAGTACCTGGCCCTATCTGGCAGCTTCTGGGGGAGTGGCTTGCACAAGAGGCTGCTGGCCCGTCTGGTATCTGGGGACAGTGGGACTGGCTCAGCATGGCTTCTGTTCATGAGCCCCGGCCGCGTGTGGAGCCTGAGATGTCTTGCGGTTTCGGTGTTGGGAGACCCTGTCTACTTAGCGGGGACTGGGGCAGTGTAGTAGACAGCTTTACCTTGCTGGGGTGAACCTCCAGACCAGAAACAGTTCATGGGAGGGAGGAAGGGGTTTATTTCAACTCAGATCCAGGCGGGAGGAGGTCATCAGTGAATGCTGCTTCCATCCATCCATCCATCCATCCATCCATCCATCCATCCATCCATCCATCCATCCATCCATCCATCCATCCATCCAAGCAGAGAGGGACCCTCACCAGCTAGCAAACACCAAAAGCAGCAGGCAGGACCCTGGCCCGGCTCACGTGGCTCTCCACGCCTGTGGGCTGGAAATCAGATTCGGTTCTGACAGCCAGGCAGCTGGAGCCCCAAGCTTTAATAAAACACCTGAGTGTATGCGGAGCATGCGCTCAAACTAGCACAGGCATCCATGGTCCTGAGTGCGGATGGTGGCACCAGTTTGCTGCCCGGCGACCCTGGCAGCTCACCAGCCAGTGTCCAGCCACCAGAAACAGAGCTACTGAGGTACAAGCTCACTGTCTGCATGTGACGGGCACACTTCACTGTGGCCAAACTGGAAGGTTCTGTGTTTAATGTGGACTTATATAACTGATCCTGCACGAGCCTCGCCTATTGAAGCATACGGTTCAGTGGGGTGCGTTCAGAGTTAGACACCAAGGCTTGGGGGAGATGACTCAGTAGTTAGGAGGGCTTACTGACAGAATTGGACAGACATCATACTTCTAGAACATTCTATCGTCCTAACAGGTAGCCTAGTCCCTATGAGCCATCATCCTCTCCCCTCTCCAGTGCCTGAGCACCTAAGAGCCCATTTCCTGTTGTATAGTTCCATGCTATGTGGCCTTTTTTTTTAAAAAAATATTTATTCATTTTTCAAGCACACACACACACACACACACACACACACACACACACACACACACACACACAGAGAGGTGCACCAGAGCCACCGCCTTGTGGGTCTGGCTTATGTGGGTACTGGGGAATTGAACCGGGGGCCTTAGGCACTGGAGGCAAGTGCCTTAACTGCTGAGCCATCTCTCCAGCCCCTGTGTGGCCTTCTGTGTGCAGTCTTCAGGGTATCTGCCTCTGCTGGCATGTGCCAGAGCCTTGTCCTGCTGCTGGCCGTGTGATGCTCCAGTGCGGGTCTGCCCTGTGCCTGTCCCTCCATCAGTTGATGGCATTTGAGCATGGTTCTTTGTGCTCTCACATAGATGGTGATTTCTCTTGGGTGTGCACCCGAGGGTGGACTTGCCAGCACTGTTGTGCTCTATCTGTGTGCTGAGGAGCTGGGCTGACATCCCAGCTCAGCGGCCACCCCCTGCCCAGGCATCAACCCAGGCTTCCCATTGTGCTTCCCTGCCTGGAACAGAAACACACCCCAAAATACAAATAAATTAATGCAGAGTTTTTGGGGAGCACTTTGGGATTTGCTCCAAGTTGGAATGGGAAGTGAAGAGTGTCCCCAACCCCAGCCTCCCCTCTGTCACTGCCTACCAGTGTGATGTACCAAGCAGCTCATCAGCCCATACTGACAGGATGCCATTGCCACCCCAGACTTACATCTGTGTCCTGTCTGTCCTCACAGTATCACAGACTGTCCTGGTGCTAGAAACAGGTGCTTCCTCATCACCCACCCCAGATGGCCACTGACTGTCTCCTGTCCTTGCAGTCATTTTGACTAGAGTATCATCCAGCTGGATACCCAAGGCTGGCCTGCAACTTCCCATGCCAAATGTTCCTGCCTGGGGTGCATGTCCCCACTGCACAGTTCGGATGGAAGCTGTCATTTGCACCTTACAAAGGTGTTTTGTTTGGAGACAGGGTTTCACTCTGTAGCCTAGGCCAGCCTCACTCACACCCATCCTCCTGCCTTAGCCTCCTGAGTGTTGAGATGACATGTTTTGATGGGAAGGTATGTGAGCTCTCTCTCGGCTGCATTGATCAGCGCAGGATCGATGATGGGAGCACATTGAGTTCTGTAGGAAACCATAGATTTAGCCCTCTTTTTCCTGAGATCCTCTCATCCTCGGTTGGTGTGGCTTGAACTTCCCCACGGGAATCTCGGTTTCCAGCCCCACTCAGCCACCTGGCCGGTGGGGAAGGGAGAACCAACTCTGTCTTTTAATGTCTCTTTAATTCTAGTCTCTCTGCTCTATTTGTCTGATGATCTCTAATTTACCATGTGTGGATTCCCACTCGGGATCTGCCATGTGGGCTCTCTCATTTTTACCCCGCTTCCCCCCTTGAGAAAGCACAGGCTGATGCTAAGTATGTTCCACTCTTTAATCTGATCTCCTTGCTCTATCTGTCTCATGGTCCCTCAATTTACTATGTGCGGATTCCCACTCTGGATCTGCCACATGGGTGCTCTCATGGGTTCGCAGCTCCTCTAAATCTTTCCTCAAAGCTTTCCACGTGTTCACAGCCTCTTCTGAACTTCACTTTCTAAGCCCCAGTTTCTCTAGTTTTCCACTTTTCTGAAAGATATTTCCCATATAAAAACGTTCTAGTCTTCCTTTCCAGGTCCCAATTCCCTTTAAATAAACTCTACAAATTGTGTTTCTCCTCAAATAAACTCAATAATTCATTAAAAAAAAAAAACAGATTTGCCCTGAGGTTGCTTCCGAGTACCCCATAACCAGCAGGGCATGGCCATATGTAGTCAGTTCTTTGGGGAGCAAAGACCCAAGAATCACCGGGGCTTGTGAAAATGGCAAATTCTGCAGTCTGAGAAATTCCATTTTTAGGAAACATGGATGAGCCATGGAGAGATGTTCTCCTCTGGCTTCTCTGTGCACACACACACACACACACATATCCATACACTTGTACATGCACACACATGCAAGCATGTAAACAGAACACACATGTATATACCACACATACACACGCTCTCACGTATGCACATGTGCACACACATACAAATGCATGTATATTCACAAAAAAAGGGCTGGGGAGATGGCTTAGTGGTTAAAGGTACTTGTTTGCAAAGCCTGCCTGCCCAGGTTTGGGTCCTCAGCACTGTGTAAAGCCAGGTGCAGTGGTGCATGTGCCTAGAATTCATTTGCAACAGCAAGAACACTTCCCCCAGACAGCCACAAAAGAACAAAGAAGGCCCCAGTGGCTACCCACTTCTCCCCAGTGGATATGAGATGCCAGTGTCCTGAGTCTTACCATTGTCAGCGAGGGCATGACCCTTGGTGGGCCCGGTTCGTGGTGGTTTTGATGGGCAGGCACCAAGGTGGGTCTGAGCTAAGCACAGTGGGAGGCTTCCCACCCTTCCCCACACCCTGGTCTTGGCAGCTGGTGGTGATGGCCTCACAAAGCTGCCAGTGTGGGCATCCCCAAGCTGAGTCTGCCACAGCTCTCCAAGGAAGCTCATGGCTTTAGCCTGTGCACCGGCCATGCTTGGCAGTCTTGTTACAAATGGGGAAACTGAGACCCAGAGCACAGAATTCCAGGCTCCCACCTGGTGATCATGCCTTGTAGGCAGGGAACAGTGAGAGGGAACAGTGAGCAGTGGGGTGCATCAGGGTGCACCTGTCTTTCCAAACCTTGAGAACCTCACCTTTATGGCCAGGGCCTGGTGGCTGCCTGGGATCTAGGCTTACCTGGCTGAGATGCACCATAGGTCCTGTGTTGCTGGGTCAGGCTGGTCCCGAGTGGCTCCTGGCTCCCCGGTCTCCCAGCAGGTGATGCACTCTCTCTCAGGGGCCTAGAAGTCCGAGTACACACTCAGGAGCTTCTGAGACAAGATGAGACTTGCTGATGTGGAGGGGGTGGGTACAGCACTCTTGTTGGCCTGTATCTGTCTCAACACTGGTCTCATCTATGGAAGGTTCTAGACTGGAAGCCACTGAGCCTGCTCCCTCCCTCCCACTTTGAAGATCGCCTTTCTCCTCCCTGTCCTTGACTTAGGGACATGGTGTGTAACTCACAGCAGTGAACGGTTCTGTTTTGTTGTACAGCAGGCCTGTTGGCTCCAGGCTGGCAGTTGTGTGGGGACCCTGTACAACCCTAGAAAGCCTCTCCCCTCGGTGGGCTCTGTTGAGGGACCTGATAGCACCCAGCCAGTGAGCCTGTGAGCAAGGTAAGTACGGATGTCTTTGGAGAGCACTGTGCTGACTGTGCTTGCTGCCCACAGGATGTGGCCCAGTGGAATATTGGCAACCTGAGGACCATCCTGGACATGGTGGAGCGCGAGTGTGGCACCATCATAGAGGGCGTCAACACGCCGTACCTCTACTTTGGCATGTGGAAGACCACCTTCGCCTGGCACACGGAGGACATGGACCTGTACAGCATCAACTACCTGCACTTTGGGGAGCCCAAGTCCTGGTGAGTGGTTGTGCACCTGCTCAGTCCTGGAGCTTGGGGCCAGGGGAGGGTAGTGTGCTCCCCAGGATCAAGCCCCTGCTCCTCTGTGCCCATGGCAGTGTGTCCATGAGCCCTGACCTTCCCTTTGCCATATCCTGGGTCTTCATATCTGGGGCACCCAGCACAGGTTCCCCGGTCTGCAGGGCATGCTCACAGGCTCACTGGCTGGGTGACATGCTGTTCTGAAGTCCACTTTGCACACCACAGGGACTGGGCTCCTGCTTCTCAGAAGACACAGACTCCAGCAAGGGCTGGCTGGAACCCTCAAAGGGTCTGTCCCCATGTCCTCCTCTGGCACTTGTCAGAGTTCCTCTGTGTAAAGTGTCCCCTTGCTCTTCCCAAGGCCTTTCTTGGGCCTCTCCTCTCCCCTCTCCTTGTGCTGGGTTCATCCCTTCCTGCTGTGGCTGTCTTTGCTCACCCTCCCTCTCCAAGGCCTGTGGTCATTTTGCTCACTGCAGCTCAGATGGAGGGCTGGGGACTTGCCTAGTCTCCCCAGATGAGAGCTGACCTAGTAACTGGTCCTCTGTTCAGGCATGAAGGGATCCCCACTCAGCCCCTGTAAGGAACCTTTAGCTAGACATGTGTGGTCTGGGCGTCCGGTGCTCCACCCCTAGCTGCCCTCCCTGTGTGCCTGCTGTCCCAGGGTGCCTGGTGCTCCTTTGCCTCCTAGAGCTGAGGGAAGCGTCATGCTGTCTTGAGGCCCAGCTGCTTGTCTGTGGTCACACTGCTTCAGAACCTCTTCTTTGTAAGAGTCCCTATCCTGAGGTCCCAGATGTTGGGAACACATTTCCTCTTTTTTAAAAGAATATTTTATTCATTTTCAAGCAGAGAAATAGAGAGAGAGAGAGAGAGAGAGAGAGAGAGAGAGAGAGCGAGAGAGCACACTAGGGCCACCACCTTGTGGATATGGCTTATGTGGGTCCTGGGGAATTGAACCCAGGGCCTTAGGCACTGGAGGCAAGTACCTTAACCTCTGAGCCATCTCTCCAGCCCCACATTTCCTCTGTCTGTGCACTCCTGTTGTCTGTACAGGACCTTGAGCTAGCTGCCTCTGTCCCTCCTCGTGCCTCTGCTCGGAAGCCTTCCAGGACAGCGTGTGTGACCAGAGTCCATCCTGGGTGCCTTGTTGGTGGTGGGCCTGGGAGTGTGGAGGGCAGGGAAAGAAACCCTGGCTCTGTGGACGACCAGTCATGAGCTTCTCTGGACTGTCCCATGTTCGTGTCTGGGCTGTCTTGCAGCCGCCTACTGGCCAAGCTGATGGCAGGAGTTGGGCTGGAGGCCGAATGGCCCTGTGCCTGGGCAGGGAGGAGGAAGCACACTTTTCCATGTGCTCTGTGGGCAGCAGGCTGTGTCCTGGCCCCTGAAGACCCCTCAGGACTGTCTCTCCAGGGGAGGAGGCAGGTGCCCCAGCAGGAGCCCAGGCTCTGCCCTGCACCTACCAAGCCCTTGGTGCTCAGTCATAGAGTAAGCATGGTTCAGACAGATGGAGGTTTCTGTCAGTGACCTGTGGCTGTTGTAACAAGTTACCCTGAAGCACAGAACCCCAAAGCAGTCTGCCAGGTACAGGCCTGCAGGGCAGGTGGGTCCTTCCTGGCTCTTCGTCTCAGCTTTGAGAGGCCTTTTGTCCCTTAGCTCGGCTCACTGCCCTTTCCCCAGCAGCAGAGCCAGACACACAGTGTCTCTGGTCTCTCTCCTCCCCTTGTCCCTCCTGCTGGGGCTCTGGATGGTCCAGAGGGTTCTTGCCTACAGGTGACTTGTTTACAGGTCCTTGAAGGAGGTCAAGGGTGTGTGGAGGCCTTTACTCTGCCATCCTTTGACTCTGCTCATTGAGCTGTGACACTGTCCTGCTGGGGTCCTGCCTGGGTCATTTTTAGTATGTTCAGCCCCCATCCCAGAAGCTTGGATCCAGAGGTGTCCTTTCTGGAAAAACTTGGAGTGGTGGGTGGCAGCTGGGTGGGTTCCAGTGTCTGGCCTGTGCCTACTAATGGCTGTGAGCGAGCCTGTATGTTCATGTGCTCGTGTGTGTACTTGTCGCAGGCTTAGCTCCTGGGGTGCATGTGTATTGGAACAGGAACCAACTGGATGTGTGGACCGGCTTCCAGTGGCCACTGGGTGGCACTCCCAGCCTTCTGCAGGGCTGGGTGTGGATGGTTCTTGGCTCTTCAGGCTCTACCACCAGAGCTGAGCAGGGAGAGGAGCTGGGGTCGGTGGAGGGTCATGCCTCAGCTCCTACCAGGTGCTCTTTATTATGTGGGCAAGACCCCAGAGCTAAGGATGAGGCCCAGTTGGACCCATGCCTCTTTGTGGGCAGTGTGGCACTCAGAAGAGGACCCATTGCATATTGAGAGGGACCCCTGTGCTGCCAGGGGTGTTGGGGTGGCTAGTGAGCAGGGTCCTGGCCACAGGGATGCTGGCTGGTATGTGACATCAGTGTTCCTACTCCAAGAGTTATGGCTGAGCATATGGCTGCTGATCTGTACTGTTCCTGTGCTGGTGGAACCCTGTAGAGGGTCTCCCTCTGTCCCTTCCTGGGGATGCCAGTCTGTGTGGTCATGAAGGGTGCCATGACTTCCTTCCACATCCTGGCTTTGGTGAGGTACCATGGGACATTGGGACAGAATGGATTTTCCAGCCACTGAGCCCAGTGGTGGGCATGATGGGTCTAGAAGGGCAGGCTGACCCTAGAGTGGCATCGAGGATGGCATGGGGACACAGCCACCCCTCAGCAGCTCTCCTGCTGACCCTGGCTCTCTGTGTGTGCTCGCCCAGAGTGATGGCTGTCCTTACTGAGCCCAGTATCCTGAGTGAGGGGGTGACAAGTAGGGGGAGCTGTTGTCTTCATGCTCCCCATCCTCCTCCTTCAGAAGTGCATGTGTAGGAGGGTGACATGGCTCCCCTGCAGCCACCATGCCTGGTCACCACAGGTGTGTGTGGGGCTTCACACAGGAGTCAGGGAAACAGAGGGTCACACAGGCTGCTCGTAGTGCTGCCTTTGGGAGCCCTGTGCAGGGCGAGGGGGTCGAGAGTCCTCCAGGGGTTGTCAGGCCTCTCACTGCAGAACCTGGCACACTGGGCCAGGCTTGGCTGGGGTGTGGGTGCCCATGGGCCAGCTGTGCCATCGCTGGCTCGGTAGGACCTTCTCATCCAGCCTCTGGCCTCACTGTTGTCACCCATACTCTGTGGCCTCTGCCATGCCACAAGCCCTGGCCTTCTGCCTGTCAAGACCGGGCAGTAAACGTCAGCCATGAGCTACTTTGGGCCAGAGAATGGACTGGTTAGGCTGGAGCGATGCCTGAGCCCCAAATTGGGGCATCGAATGCCCTCACAGCGAGAGGGGTCTGTGTCGTTAATGGGCAATTTCCTGGAATCTGGAGCACACAGCAGGGCTCAGCTCTGAAGCACGGCTACCGCCCATTAGTCTGATGAGCTGTGGCATCCCGCAGCCACAGTGGCCCATCACTCCTCACAGTGTGTCCCCACCGTCCTGTGACCTGAGGACTGGGTCACAGTGGCCCAGAAACCCCTTGCATTTGGGGTTTCAACTAGGTCTCTCACCAGCTGCACCAGGGCTGTGTTGGCTGGTGTCTCTTGGGGTTACAACAGTCCTGCTGGACTTGGGTCGTGTGTCCCTCTGCCTCCTTTGGGCCTAGGATTTTTCTCTAATGTCCCTTGTGCTCCTACCCTTGACCCATGGGTCTCTTGTGGTCACACGTGGGTAGTAGGTTTTGGTGAGGAAGACGCAGAGGTGCGGCTCCCTCCTGTCTAGTCCCGAGCCCTGAGGACCTGTCACTGTAGTCTCCTTTGACCGCATGGCTCAGCTGTGTGTGCTTTGTAAATGGAAGAGTTTCATCGTCAGGAAGATAAAGACAAGCAGCAGCCACGCCACATGAACAGCTGGGCCCGATCTGGCGCACGTCTGTCAGCTGCTGTGCTCTCGTCTCCTTCCACGTCGGAGGGGTTCCTTTGCCTCCACCGCAGGGGAGCCCACTCCACAGTGTCCCTCTTCTAGGTTCTCAGGGTTGGGAGGAGTATGTCCCTCGCAGTGAGAGCACTGAAGACCCCTCTCATTTTCTGTCCCCATCCAGTGGCTGCTGTCCTCAGAGCAGTGTGTGGACTGCCTTCCTCTTGACAGTCTGCCTGTCCCTGTCTGTCTCCTTTGACCTCGGGAGGGGAGGATAGGGAAGAGCTGTTCTTTTTGATGGCTCCCTGATGAGGCCAGGCCCAGTGGCCCTCTCTCCAGGTCTGCTCAGGTCAGCAGAGCCTGCAGGGCAGCTGCAGCTGAAGGGGATGTGTGGCCCCATCACGGCCCACTCTGTCCCTGTCCTGTGGGACGTTCTTACAGGGAAACATGACTCGGGACAGAGAGGGTCATAGTGTCCCATATCTGTGTGTGCACATACTTGCATGGAAGCAAGTGCTTTACTACAGCTTGGGTCTCCCATGTCAGGATGCAACCCCTGTACCCACTCTACAACCCCTGCCCACGACAGGTGACGATATCCTCTGGCTGCTCCTGGGTGTCTTCAGCACAGATTGTACCTGGATTTTGCATAGATAGACTGATATCTAGTGTTGAACTTAGTGTGCAGTGGTGGCTCCCTTACCTTCCAGCGAGGACTTTCTACCATGTATGTGGACTTCTGATGGCCGCTGGGCTGTCCCCATAGTGGAGGCTTGCCACCTGGAGCCACTGCTGCTGGAGGGACTCCACCACGACCACTGTAAACAACTCACCCGGCCGTGTTTCTGGTATTGCTTGGGCCGTTAGGTGAGGCTCAGGTTGATGAGGTGTTAGCTCGAGGTGGTTGGGGGCTTGGAGGTTGACACAAAATGCTCTCATGAGCCCATGTCCCTACCCTGCCCTCTATAGTCCTGCAGAGTTGCCAGACATGGGGGCGGCCAGCACATTCTCTTGGCTGCCAGGACACACGTTTGCAGGTACCCTGTGGGGCCTGGCAGAGAGGCCACTTGTGGGAGAAGTGGGTGCACCCCAAGTATGACAGGTGCCTACTTAGGTCCTGGCTTAGGATGTAAGGCTTCCAATGTACATCCAGGGAAACTGAGGTTCTGCTGGGGGAGGGGACAGGCATTCACATTGGGATAGTCAGCAGCAGGATCCCCAGTAGTGCTGAGTGGGAGTGACCCCAGAGCAACATTCTGGGAAGGGTCCCATGCCCCTCAACCCTTGTGGCGAGACACTTGTGTACAGTTATGTTGTTTGGCATTAGTCACCTCGGGCGCTACTAGGCTGTCACCCAGCCCACTGGTGAGGTCTGGCAGATAGCTCATGGCTTTGCTGTCTTTAAAGTTGGCACAGTGGCACTCCACACTGGCTCAGGAGCTGAGACCATGGGTCATGATTGGGAGGCAGGAGCAGAAGGACCAGGCTAGAGTAGCCAGCGAGGCCCCTGTTGGTCACCCTAGGCTGCTGCTGTCCTTGGAGAAGGCATGAGGATGCTCCGCCCATCTGTTTGAGTTCCAGGAGGCTGTGGGTAGGGCCTGCCCCAGCCCAATGTCTGCCAATCCCAGGGAGACCCCTGCAACTAACCAGGCTGGTGCACTCCATGAGGCCATAACCTCCGTGTTCCCACCTGAGGTCCTCTTCATCCTGGGCACATTTGTGGTGGCCTTTGCATGTCTGATTGCACCACCACAGACAAGAGGGAGTCTCCTTTTCCTCCCCACCTTCTCTCCCACCTCTGCCTGTCCGTGCCTTGTTTTCTTAGGACCTGTGCTTAGTCCCTTCTCTCCCGTCGCTCCTATATGTTTGATCAGAAGTGATTTGATTCAGGGTGGGGATCCTCCCCAGCCTGAGGTGGGTTTGGTACAGCTAACTATGTGCTGAGATGATAGGCCATCAGATACAGGCACACACTTGTTTGGTCTTGAGGAATCAGAATCCATGGGCCACTGGTGCATGCCTTTAATCCTAGCACTCAGGAAGATGGATGTGAGTTTGGGGCCAGCATGGAACTAGAGAATGAGTTCCAGGTCCGCCTGAGCTAAAAAAAACCAAAAGAAATAAAAAAAAAAAAAACCAAAAAAATAATAAATAATAATAATAATAAAATAAAAAATAATAAAAAAAACCCAAAGAAATAAAAAATCCACAGGCCTAAGCTAGCCTGGCTATGGATCCAGCTCCCAGGAACATTCCGTGGAGACCACTCCCCAGCTAGAGTCTCTGTGGTGTGGGCTGCAGCCATGGCCCAGCTTCTCCCTACATCCTGCCCAGCCACCCACACCTCCAGCTTCCCTGCAGGTGGCCCCATCGTAGCACAGTTCCTTCCTGCCCAGCTCTGTTGATTCCGCAGTCATTTGAAGTCTTGTGTCTGTTGTCCTGGAAAGCCATCCACTGGAGAGAAGCCGTCCATCTGAGAGAGAGGGCTGGCATCCATATGTGTCTTCCCAGGACACCTCACCTGGACCATGGCTGATGCCATCTCCCTGGCCTGGGACCCTCCCAGGAGGGGAGGGTCAGCTGTCCTGGCTGTGGTGGCCTTGAGGGTGGCCTTTGTTTGTAGTGGTGACCACATGCACACAGAGGCTTGATGGCTCATGACACCCTTTCCTCCCCTGAGCCAGTTTTTCTGTGGCCTCTTTTCCACAGTGTGCCCTGGGGACCCTGTGTCTCCATTTTCCCCCCGATCTGCCCTGGTGTCTAGCCTTCAGACCTGCTCTCATGACCAACTGTCTGCACAGGAGCTTTTTTCTGGTAGTTTTCATCCCACCATTCTCATCCGTGGGGTCCACACCTCTGAGTTAGCCCATCCTGGGGTGATGGCTGGTGAGGTGGTAGTTCAGCAAGTATTTGCAGACTTGGGGGCATTGTTTCCTTTGTCCCTGGTAAGGGAGGAAGTCCTGAAACCCAAATGTAAGATTGCCATCCTACCCCTTCCTTATAGCCTGCCTTGTCACCTGATCACTGGGCCAAGAGATACGCTACCCACCTAGAGATACGCTAATGAGGTGGGAGGAAGATTTGTGCCCTTAATGAGCTACTGAAGCCCACAAAGCCCCTTCTGGCTGAGCCTGTCTGTGCTGTCCCTCCCTCCCCCCCAGCTTGTTCTGGGTGTGCGCATTGTTTCTCTGAATACCCCATCATGCTCGCTGACCTCCCCTCCTGAACCTGAGGCTTTCTCTCTTCCTATTTCCCTTCTCCTTCCAGCCCTGAGCCCTGTAGCTTTCTCTCCAGCACTGCTTCCTGAATCTGCTGGTCTCACTCAGGCTGACCGGGAATTCACTCTATGTAGCCCAGCCGGCTTCAAACTTAGCTCTGAGTGCTGGCTTGTTTCAATTCTTTTATTACCACAACGCTAAGAACCCAGTAAAGGAAACCAGTGTTCCATAACAGTGACATACCCTGTATCCCGTGACACAGTCACCTCCCATCTCACTGGCACAGGTCTACCAGGGTGTTGCTGTGATTATGTAGAGTCCCTGTTTCCTGCTCGTACTGGTGGAGGTGTAGAGACCCCACATGATGGACACCTATTGTTTGCTTCTCACTGGTTTCCTAAGCAGGTTGCATATCTTTCTCCTGGTGCATTCCACTGGCGAGCATCTTTAGTGATGGAAAGCTCCCACAGTGCCATTAACAGGGGCTGTCCACGTCCTAGCAGGCAGTGGTGAATTCTCTGTAGATTTTCATTCCTGGTACTCTGTGTGTGCTGGGGATAAACTCTCTGCGGTCTTCTGCTACGCATCTGTGTGAGCTGGCCCGCCATTTCCTGTGCATCTTTGTTTCTTTCTCCTTCCCTCCACTCGTAACCTGTGCCAGCTCCCTAAGAGAGGCAGCCTAGCCTGTTCCCTGTCAGTAGACTATGTAAAAGGCACCATCTTTTTAGTGGCGATAAAGCTTCTTGTGCCGGGGTCTTTCCAGAGGGGAGACCTGTGACCCAGGTTGGATAGGGCTCCTGGCTTCTCCATGGGGCCGAGGAGCCAGCGCGGAGCCAGCAGAGGGTCCTGCTTATTAGTCTGTGTGGGGGTAGGTGCTGGAAGGGAAGGCCATTCTGGAGAGGTTGTCTCAGGGGCCCTGGTGCAGTCTGACTGCACACAGGCCAGGGGCATGATGGAACCTCCTGTGTGTCTGAGGCTTGCAGGGATATGCGGTCACTTGAGGCCCTGGTCCTTGTGGGATCTGAGGTAAGCTCCTGGGTTACAGGTCCTCCTGGGCCTGGCCCCTTGGCAAGGTGTGTGGACTCTGCCTCTTCCTTTGTCCACCCCAGTCACTGCTAAGTGGTGAGTGGCTGGCTTCCCGGGCCTTGTGCACACACTGTGAAATTAGCTTCCGCAGCTTGCGGCACGTCGCAGCCTGACTGGCATTTCCAAAGGGCTCCTGCCTGGAGAGCTCCTGGCACTCGTCCTGATCCTCTGCAGAGGCAGGAGGGGTGGGCATATTATCACCCACCTAATTTCTGCAGCCTGGAGCCTTAAGGACAAAAATGCCCTTAGGATGGTTCCCTGGCCCCAGGTTCCAAGCCTGCAAGAAGGTGCTCCAAGCAGGAACACAGAAGGTGGTGTTTGGGGGCACAGACCCATTGAAGCCCACCCTACCTTTTTAATATTTTATTTATTTATTTGCAAGCAGAGAGAGAGAGAGAGACAGAGAGACAGAGAGACAGACAGAGACAGAGACAGAGAGAGAAAAGAGAGAGAGACAGAGAGAATGGGTACTCCAGGACCTCTAGCCATTGCAAACAAACTCCAGATGCATGCACCACTTTGTGCATCTGGGTTTATGTGCATACTGGGGACTGGAACCAGGGTCGTTAGGCTTTGTAGGCAAGTGCCTTAACCGCTGAGCCATCTCTCCGGCCTACCCTGCCTTTTTTTTTTTTTTTTTTAATTATTTTATTTGCAAGGAGAGAGAGTGTGGGTATGAGAGTGCCAGGGCCTCCTGCCACTAATGAACTCCAGATGCAGGCGCCACCTTGTGCATCTGTCTGTATATAGGTATTGGGGAATCGAATCCAGGCTTTCAGGCTTTGCAAGCATGTTAACTACTGAGCCATCTCCAGGTTCTCTTTGTTTTTTTGTTCTTTTTTTTTTTGGGAGGGAGGGGAGGTTGTTTAAAAAGATTTCTAGGTATGGTCTCACTCTAGCCCAGGCTGCTAGAACTCACTCTGTAGTTCCAGGCTGGTCTTGAGCTCAGAGAGATCCTCCTACCTCCTGTTTTGTTTTTGTTTGTTTGTTTGTGGTATTAAAAATATTTTTTAAGGGGGCTGGAGAGATGGCTCAGCGGTTAAGGCACTTGCCTCCAGTGCCTAAGGACCCAGGTTCAATTCCCCAGGACCCACATAAGCCAGACCTACAAGGTGGTGGCCCTGGTGCGCTCTTGCTCTCTCTCTCTCTCTCTCTCTCTCTCTCTCTCTCTGCTTGAAAATGAATAAATAAAATATTTAAAAAATATTTTTTAAAAGCTTTTAAAAATATTTTATTTATTCATTTTCAATCAGAGAGAAAGAGAGAGAGATACCAGGGCCACCACTTTGTGGGTCTGACTTATGTGGGTACTGGGGAATTGAACCCAGGGCCTTAGGCACTGGAGGCAAGTGCCTTAACCGCTGAGCCATCTCTCCAGCCCTAAACATATTTTTGAAAAACCAAAAAAAAAAAAAAGCCAGGCATGGTGGCACACAACTTTAATCCCAGCACTCTGTAGGCAGAGGTAGGTGGATTGCTGTGAGTTCAAGGCCAGCCTGAGACTAAATAGTGAATTCCAGGTCAGCCTGGGCTAGAGTGCGACCCTACCTCGAAAAAAAAAAAAAGGACTGGAGAGATGGCTTAGCAGGGCTTAGCAGTTAAGGCCTTTGTCTACAAAGCAGAAGGACCCAAGTTTGATTCCCTAAGACCCACGTAAAGTCAGATGCACAAGGTGTCGAATGTGTCTGGAGTTCATTTGCAGTGGAGTGCTCTCTCTCTCTCTCTCTCTCTCTCTCTCTCTCTCTCTCTCTCTCTCTAATTCAATAAACAAATAAAATAATTTTTTAAAAATTTATTTTTTTACAAGCAGAGGGGTTTGGTAGAGAATGGGCGCACCAGGGCCTCCAGCCACTGCAAATGCCACCTGTGCATGTGGCTTTATGTGGATGCTGGGGGATAAAACCTGGGTTGTTAGGCTTTGCAGCAAAGTGCCTTAACTACTGAGCCATGGCTGCAGTCCTCTGGGGTTTTTTTGTTGTTGTTGTTTTTGTTTTTTGTCTTTTTGATGTAGGGTCTTACTCTAGCCCAGGCTGACCTGGAATTCACTATGTAGTCTCAGGGTGGCCTCGAACTCATGTCGATCCTCCTACCTCTGCCTCCCGAGTGCTGGGATTAAAGGGTATGTGCCACCATGCCTGACTTCTCTTTAGTTTTATTTTTTGTCTTGTTTTGTTTTTTTGAGACAGGGTCTACCTCTAGCCTAGATTGACCTGGAACTCTTTCTAGCCTAAGCTTGCTTCAAACTCTTGGTAATCTCCTGCTTCAGCTTCCTGAGTGCTGAGATTAAAGGTGTGTGCCACCATGCCTGGCTAAGGTGCCCCCTCCCTTTAAAAAATATTTATTTTCAAGCAGTGAGAGAATGGACACAGCAGAGCCTCTTGTCACTGCAAACCAACTCTGAGTGTATGGACAGACCACCTTGTACATCTGGCTTTACTTGGGTACTGGGGAATTGAGCCTAGGCTGGCAGGCTTTGCAAGCAAATTTCATTAACCACCAGAGACTCCCCTTTTACCGAAGTTGGACCTAGGGCCTCCAGAGCTGAGGATAAGGTTCTGTTTCAGCGGGGCTGGGTCTGCTCCCTGTCAGCACAGTGACTCATGGCTTCTGTGCAGGGCCCGCTGCTCCCCAAGACAGTCTCCGTGCCCCTTCTGACTCACTCATTTAGTTTCCAACTCAGAAGACATTTGCTTATTTATCTTCATTGTTCTTGAGAATAATTCTAAGCCATTAGAGGGGAAAATTATATTCAAAAACGCTGTTTCACACTTTATTTGTTTGATGATTTAGAGCGATAGAAAATAGCACATTTGCTGGCTTTTATAGTCTGGTAATTATTCACATCCATCAAGCCATTCCAGGGGAATAAACAAAGCAGCAAGAAAATTGTACTATTAATAGTGGCCTCAGTGGCGGACGGAAACGGAAGGAAGACTGCGCAACCACTGTGACAGGATGCAGTGGTGGGTGGGATGCGGTGGCTGTCCACAGGCTGGAGGCCTCCATCTAGTCCTTCCCAGACGCAGGGTGTCACTTCCTTCTGGACTCTTCCATCTAAGTGTATTCTTACGTCTCCTTAAGCATGTTTTCTATGGCCTCTTGCATTGCCACCTTGCCCAAACCTATTTTCTTCTTCTGCCACTCCTTGTGTCCCCAGCTGAAGAGTGGCCATGTCCAGGGCCTCTTCAGAGGACAGGTCCGTCTCCTGAGCCCTTGGAGAGCCCACGACAAGGCTGCAGAGCTTGCTGTCTCCCGCCCGCTAGCTCAGTCACTTGACTGCCTGCCTGGGAGGTTGTGTTTGTGCCCCAGGCTGCAGAGGCAGAGCCGAACTGTTAATGAGTTTCTAGTTTTGAGTCTTCTGGAAGTATTTTGTGCAAAGCATTCATAAACAAAATGGTGAAGGAAGAACAAAGCTTTGTCAGGTGAGTCCTCGGTGGTGGACGACAGGAGTGATAGCATAGGAACGCTTCCAGAGGAGCATTGTTGCCTAGCCCAAGGTTTCACTTCCCCTCAGAGGAGCTGCTCAGCACTAGACCACTCAGCCCTGAGTGGCCTTCAGGTCTCCACAGGGCCCGGGCCCCTGCAGATGCTCAGGGTGGCCCAGATGCTGCTGGAGTGATCCCAGCAGGCGTCACCCTCCCTGATTTCAGGGGAGACGAGGCTGGTCCTGGTGGGCCATGTATGTGGTGTTGGTGCGGCAGAGGGCGTAGATGAAGCGGGGTGCTGAGGAGCAGGGAGCAGGTCGTGACAGTGTCCACTGTCCAGAGCTGACATGGGTGGGCCTCTGGAAGAGGTCTGGACCCCAACCACACCCAGGCCTCTGCTACTGGGCAAACAGGCGACCATGGGCACTGAGATGCTTCCTGGGGTCGCTGATGGGAAGTCAGATAGACTGGGCTGGTCACTGTGACCTTGTGATGGGGACTGAGCCTTCTTTACACTGATACACTGGCTGATGCTTGGCTACCTCGGGCCTGTGTGCCAGACCACTCCAGGCCTGATGGGCACACTTGCTGCTTTCCCCAGATGCCTCAGCATAGTACTGGGCACCTGTGTCAGCCTCCCAGGGATGTGGGTGGGGCTTGCTCCACTGAACCCCCAGTGGGACTATGAGGTGTGTTCCCTGTGAGAATGTTGGCTCTGCACTCTGTGTCAACCGTGTGGGCTGCAGCCTGTTGTGAGGCCAGCGGTGGCCTGCTCTTAGAGCCGTTTTCCTTCATCCTTCAAGGTCAGCCTGGCCGCCCCTCCTGCACACAGGGCCTCCACCACTGCCTCCAGGCAGACACCTGTCCTGCTCACACCTTGGTTAGGAAGTCACCCTCGCCCTGCCACATGAGCAAGTGTGTGGTCAGACAGTGCCACTCCCCATCTCCCGAGAGCCGTCCTTCTGAACCCCGGGCTCGCTGGCCAGTGGCTGCCCTTCCCGATAACATGTCCATGTTCCAATGTGTTCAACTTCCAGCATCCACCAGATTCAATTAATCTTATCTTTACAGCTCCCAATTACAGGTAGTAATTAAGTGAAAGCAGCATCGTGGCTGGGGAGATTCCATTTATCATTGAGGCCTGGGCCCTAGATTAGACCCTTCCAGGCTGTAGCTCTTCCCAGAAGGCAGAAACGGCTCACTCCTGGAGTGGGCGGACGCCAGCCCTGCCAGGATGCTTCCCACACAAGAGATAATAACCTCAACTTTGTCCAGACAATAGAAAAACCCTAGAACAGTGGAGTTGAAAGTGCCTGGGTGGCCTTGGGCAGGGGCCCCTGTGGTGCTCCCAGAATTAATTATTGTATGCTTAGAGTAGAGATGACAGTGTTTGCCTTGTCTTCACCCTTTAATTTTATTAGAAAAGTCATATCCCGCTGGACGTGGTGGCGCATGCCTTTAATCCTAGCACTCAGGAGGCAGAGGTAGGAGGATTGTTGTGAGTTCAAGGCCACCGTGAGACTACATAGTGAATTCCAGGTCAACCTGGGCTAGAGCAAGACCCTACCTCAAAAAAAAAAAAGAAAAAAAAGTCATATCCCTTGATTGAAGTGGCTTAGTGCGCTGATGTGCCCACCTGCCTTGTTTCTTGCATCCTGAGGGCTGTGTGACATGTTTTCACATCTGACTTGTGCTGGAATGCAAAATGGTATTACCTTAGGGCAGGGTCTCTCACTCTGGGATCACATGTTCTCTGTGGGGTATCCTGGCCTTCATGGTACTGAGCTTTGTCTCTAGCCTCCAGCCACTTGGTGCCAGGACCTCCCCTGTTGTGACACCGTCTGTGGCCCCAGAGGCAACCCCGTGTGCACCTGGCCTAGAGGTTTGTGTGCTCATGGGGTGGGCCATGGGTTAGCCTATTTGCTGATGTCTGGCTTCCCTGTGCCCTCTGAGGGGGAGATTCCAGGCTGGTGCCCACTTGTGCCCAGCGCTCAGCCTCAGTTGTCTTTTTACATGGAAAGTGTGGCAAAATACGGCGAGTGACAAGCTGCAGTGCTCTTTCCTGAAGCTGCTGGCTCTGGGCTGGGGAAGCAGACGAGAAGGAGCTCTTCCAAGAAGCTCTCAGTGAGACTCCAGGGAGTCCCCCACCCAAATGGGGCTTAAGGCTTGGTTTTGGGACTTGCCTCACTGGGCTATCATGCCCTCAACTTCCAGCCTTCAAGTTGAGGTTGAGGATCCTTGTTCCCTGGCCCCTGCCCACTGCTGGCTCCCTGTGTCTCCTCGACTCTGATGTTCCTCCCTTCTCTCGTAGGTATGCTATCCCGCCAGAGCACGGCAAGCGCCTGGAGCGGCTGGCCATTGGTAGGTGACTGCACGCAGGGCAGCCGGGGTGGCCAGGGACCTGGGCTGGGGAGCTGATGGCAGAGAGCAGATTCCACCCACCATGAGCGCAGTGGTGACGTGCCTCCAGGCTTTCCTTAAGGTCCCCGTGCCTGTCTCCTGTGACTCCAGTCTGTGCCACGGGTGCCCCAGCTTCTCAGTGTACATCTGCTCTGTCCTAGATGCCAGGTGGATGTGTCCCCGCACTGAACCCCCCCCCCCCCCCCCCCCCCCCCCCCCCCCCCCCCGGCCTCTTTCCAGAAACATTCCTTAGGGTGACTCAGCCTCACCCTGGGGTGATGGCAGCTCCTTGGGTTGTGGGGTGTCAGGGTGGCTTGCTGAAGGCTGCCGGCAAGAGAAGGAGGAAGCTCAGAGTCTGTCACTACATGCTGCTGTGTGCTCTCTCTAGCAGGGGAGGGGACGGGACAGCAGCAGTCATGGCTCACAGCTCTCAAGCCCAGGCTCCAGAGCAGCAAGTTCAGTTCCTTGTGATGGGGCCTGGTGGAGGAGGGCCCCATCCCTCCCCACCCCCTTTTTTTCTTTTTCTTTTTTTGTTTTTTTGGGGTAAGGTCTCACTCTAGCCCAGGCTGACCTGGATTCACTATGTAGTTTCAGGGTGGCCTCGAACTCACAGCGATCCTCCTGCCTCTGCTTCCCGAGTGCTGGGATTAAAAGCGTGCCCTTTAATGCTTTGTGAGGCAGAGTCTTGCTCAGTTGCTAAGGCTGTCCTTTTTTTTTTTTTTAATTGTCCATAATGAGTTAAAACATTTAGTGGGCAAACAATCAGTTATCCCCAATTCCCCGCTGCCCTCCCCTCCCCCCTCCACTGGATAACCTCCTCCATGGGTCGTCTGGATCAGTGCTTGTGACAGGGGACCATGGATCTAAGGCTGTCCTTGAACTCATGATCCTCTTGTCTCAGCCTCTCAGGTAGCTGGGATGCCAGGCCTGTGAAGCCCAGGCCAGCTTGCCTACATCGTAACTCTGCTCAAGCAGGGTATGAGTTTTCACACGTTCAGACTGGAGCCAAGTCTCCTATCATCGTAGGAGCCAGCCCAAGACAGCTGCCCCTCCTCTCTGGCCAGACAGATGGGGCCGTCTGGTCACAATGTCCCTTGGTGTGGGCAGTCCAGGCCTTTATGGAAGCCTGCCCTCAGGTTTGTAGGGGGCAGGCTGTCTCAGCAGATTGGCCTCATGTGAGCCTGGAGGATGGGGCAGTGAGCCTCCTCTTCTCTCTCCTGTCTTTTTTCTCTCCCCCTCTCTCTCCCTCTCCCTCTCTCTCTCCAAATAGATGAGCTGCTCTATGTATGCTGTTCTTGCTGTGGGCAAAGCCATGAAGGCTGGCCTGAAAGCTGCCATCAGAACTCAGGCACCACTGCTTACCTTGGGTTCACACAGGGCTGGTGGCCAGCCCTGGTGGCAGCTCACCTTTCTGGGTGCGTGTAGAGGCCCAGCCAGGCCAGGAGGGTTGTGTGGGGTGCGTCCTCAGAACATACGGCTCACCACGCATTCCTGGCAGTGGAGATGGAGTCAGGGGAGGGCACACCAAGATTCTGCACAGCCCCAGGCTCAGGGCCCTGCCAGCTTTTGGGTCTGTGTCACTGATGCTCCTGCAGCGCCGGGTGGAGTGGGTGCAATGCATGCAGACAAAGAATAGCGACACTGCAAATGGGCTCGCGGGGAGCACTGCGGGCTGCCAACGCCATTAGTGTGCTGCTGCGTCACTGGTGCTGATTGCTGAAAGCAAGCGAGCCTTCATTAGAGCTCTAACGAGAGAGAGCACTTAGGCGAGCCCTGAACGCCGAGCTGCGGGCGGCTGGCACAGGCAGGCGCCAACGAGGTACTTGTAGCAACCAGAAAAGTTGAACTTTCCAGAACCTCACCATTGTCTCCGCCTGCACCGAGGTCTCCACGCAGCTTTGCTGGAGTGTGTGGATGTGGCTTTGTGCTCACACCTGTGCAGATACATCCACACCCTCTTCAAGCAGGGTCTGTATAGGCTTCTGGAAGGGTCTCCAGACTCACCCTGCCACCCACACAGCAGCCTGCCATGTGCCCAGAGGGTTTGGGGTGCTGATGTAGGCTGAGACTAGATGGGCCAGCATTGTGTGTGACAGTTGGTTTGAGGGACCAGGGCAGATCATGGGTGTCAAGGCCATATTCTGCCTTGCCATCAGGTCAGGTCAGAGTGGTACTTGAGCGTGAAGGTGTCAAGGCTCAGTGCTGCCCATCCTCCCTGCAGGGATACTTTGGGCTCCAGCGTTGTTGATGGAATGTGGCTGCAGGACATCCTCTTTCCACAGTGGGTTATGTCTGGTTGTCAGGACCTGAGTTGATCAGGAGGTGCCCATGCTCTTGTGGGGCTGAGAGCTGTCCCTGGTGGGACCCAAGCTGCTTCCTGTCCTGTGGCCTGGGATAACGGTGAATCAGTTGGTGTCTTGGGTCACTTTCCTCACTGTCTGGAGGCTGCTCCAAGGGTGCTTGGAGGAGCTGTACTGACCCTGTCCATGTGGCTCCCAGAGGAGGTGGCCATAGAGCTGTGTCCACAGTGACACAGTGGACTTGATCCACCCCAGCAGAGCCCACAGTGATTTCTTGGGGGAGGGGGAGGTTTCTGCCCTGCATAGTTGTGGCCCTGGCCTGGCCCCCTGAGCTGTAGCTCACACTGGTTCTGCCTTCCTCTGCAGGCTTTTTCCCTGGGAGTTCTCAGGGCTGTGATGCCTTCCTGCGGCACAAGATGACACTCATCTCGCCCATCATCCTAAAGAAGTATGGCATCCCCTTCAGCCGGGTGCGTATGGGGCCCAAGACAGGCCATCTAAGCTCAGGAATGTTCCAGGACAGTGGCTAGCAGGGCCTGGGTGAGGGTACAGGGAAGGGTGTGGGTCAGCCGGCTCTGACTGGCCTCTCCCAAACCACACCAAACCATCCGGTGACCCTCAGTAGGAGTGAAGGGATGGGGTGGCTCCTGCAGACGCCAGCAGGCCATTGAGAGAGACCAAGGATGGGTGCCCTCACTGCCCAGGCTCCCACTGCACCAGCTGCCCCCACTGTGAGTGAGCACGTCTGCACCACCTCCACTAAGCACATCTGATCTGCTCCTGACGCTGGGCGGTTGAGGACCACAGTGGAGCAGTGTGCTTGGAAGCCCAGTAGGATCTGTGGCCGGAGCCTCTGTGCTCCTGGATGATGGGCTTCTCAAGTTGGCAGACCTAGGACCTCTGGTATCTTCAGGCTTCTTCCCAGTGACAGGAAAGCGTGAGCAAGGGCGCCCAGGTGCAAGAGGTGTGCTCCAAGGTTTCCCATGCCCAGAGGACCCAGGACAGAGAGGGCTCCCGAAAGTGTTCTGTGAGGGTTCTCATGAGGAGACGTCCTGAGTGTGTTGTGGGGGTTCTCATGAGGAGATGCCATGAGGGTGTTCTGTGGGGGTTCCCATGAGGAGCAGCTCCCTGAGGGTGTTCTGTGGGGGTTCCTATGAGGAGATGCCCTGAGGGTGTTCTGTGGGGATTCTCTTGAGGATCAGCTCAAGAGGCTGGGGGCCTGGATCAGGTGTCGCATTGAGTGTCAGCCATCAGGATGCTGCTCTCAGCACTGCTGTTGGAGAGTAGTTGCTCTGAGTGTCCTGTTTCTGGTCTCATTGGAAGAAACACCCATGGATGGACTGTAGCTTTGTCCCCTTCCTCTCAGGCCAGTGTCTAGATGGCCCTGCAGTTTGTGGACACAATATTCCCGAACCAGTTGGCTTGTCTCCAGCCCCACAGGGGCTGCTGATACTCTGAGAGCCATACTTCTTACTCCTGTGCTGGGTATCTCAGGCCCAGCATCCAGCTGCAGGCAAGAGCCTGATACTTTTGTCCCAAAGGCTTGTGGGTAAAGCCACTCAGCCTTGGGAGACAGAGGGTTCTTTTGCAAGCGAGGACGAAGCTCCTCGTCAGCATTCCCAGCACCCTTCAGGAGTGGCTTGGTGCACTCACTCAATCTCTGATGGTATTTACTTCTGGAAGAAAAGGCCGATCGATAGTGAGTTCTTCAATAATTAAAAGGTGTGTTTCTGTAATCTGTCATTGGCTTCCTTGTTTGTTCCACTGGAGCTCACTGAAGACGCGGTGTCTACTGCTGTCTCCCTGCCTGGCGCCTTCACCTCTGATTGCTGTGCCTCGTACCTAACCATCACCCCTCTGCCCCTAGTGCACCCACCGCCAGCTTCTGCTGACTGTGGTGATGGAGTGCAGGCACTGGGCTCTGACAAGAGCAAGAGCTCGTTGCCACCCTGAGCAAGGCTTTCCTATGTTGGGCTGTGCTTTACAGGAGGGGCTGTTGCTTGAATTGGGCACCATTGTCCACCAGAGCCTGCCTCCTCAGCACTGGCCTTCAGGCCCACACTTCTCCACTTGCTGGCCATGACCCCCGAAGGCCAAGTCTGGCAGCTTATTGTATGTGCCACACTAGCACGAGCCTCTCTGCCATGCTGTGGTGCTCTGCAGTACATACTGGGGTCCGGTTTGAGCCCAGAGGGCTCAAGTACCCTCATGGGGACAACAGTTATTGACTTTTCATGAATCTTCAGCATTTTCCCTCTGCCAAAGCACGTGCAACCCGCTGTGAAGCAGGCAGAAGGGAGCGGTCATCAGGGCCCAGGGACACCAACGTCCTTCCCACCCTGTTGCCCACCATGCACTCCATCCTGCCATGGGTGACTGTCACTCGGACAGGAATTTAAAGATGCAACTCAGTGCACACTGACTCGCCTTGATTGCTATAATTAATTATTTGAAAAGAAAAAGGCCTGACAGAAGGGAATTTAGCTCAGTGGATGAGCACTTGCGGCCCTGGGTTTGGTCCTCAGCACCGCAAAAAAAAAAAAAACTAAAAAATTTTGCCGGGTGTGGTGTTGCACTCCTTTAATCCCAGCACTCGGGTGGCAGAGGTAGGAGGATTGCCGTGAGTTCAAGGCCACCCTGAGACTACATAGTGAATTCCAGGTCAGCCTGGACTAGAGCGAGACCCTACCTCGAAAAACCAAAAAGAAAGAAAGAGAGAGAGAGAGAGAGAGAGAGAAAGAGAGAGGCCTGTGTGTGCTACAGGTGCATTGGTGATTGATTCTGGTGTAGTTCCTGAAGTCCCACTCCTGCCCACTTGTCACCCCAGGGTCATCCCTCCTTGTTGGTGCTTGGAAGAACCCAGCAGCTTATAGGCTCTGGGGAGGCTGCTTCAGACTGGAGTGAAGGTGGGAACAAGTGATTGATGCAAATGCCCCATGAGTGGCCCCAGGAGCCAAGATACCGGGAGAGCCTCTCTCTCGGCGCAGACACCGGGAGAGCCTCTCAGTACAGCTCATGTCAGCGTGAGCCAGGGGAAACTGGGTGGGGGCTTCACTGCCAACATGTCGAGGGCACTGCCTCTGCTGGGCAGTCCTGTAGTGACCCTAGAAAGAGACAGAAGAGCCCAGAGATGTGTGTTGGCAAAGGACTAGAGTGGCTCCTTTCCAGAGCCCTATTCTGGAATCTGCCCACGTGTCTAGTGGTGGGGATTGCACAAGCAACTGGCATCTGTGTAGTAGCCGGTGAGCATCTCTGGGAGGGAACCAGCTTGCCGAGCCAGATGCCAGCATGCGAGCACACAGGGTGGACCCTTGTGACAGCTGAGCCAGGCTGAGGGGGGCCAGTGTGGATTGGGGTCTTTGCCATGCCTACTGCACCTCCCTTTGTGCTCAGGTACCATCCTTCACCTTCACAAGCCTCAGTTTCGCCTTCTGTGAAATGGGACCACAGGCTTTCTCCAAGGAGCATGCTGCCTGAGCCATAGGACACAGCAGGCAGGCCATTACTGTCATATCACTGATGGCCAAGTGGTCGGCAGGAGAGTAGGAGAGGGCATTCAGAGATGGGGCTGTGGCGCCTGACACTACTGCTCACCCTCTGTCCTCATGCAAGGGTCTGGTAGCACTGTCCCCTCCTGCCCCACTCTTAGGAATGGACAGTCTCTCCAGGCAAAAAGGTTCCACAACGATGTTCCCCAGCATAGAGGACTGTTGATTCTATTTTGTCTCTGCTTTCATGGAGAGCCACTTCTCAAGAAGCAATGTGTGTCACCTCCCCATAGTCACTCCTCAGGCTGAGGACGGTGCCGAAAGCACTCTGATTTTTCCTCGGGCTCTCCAGCCGTGCTAGCGCACATCGCACACCAACACTCGAAAGGTCTTGGAGGAAAGGATCAGTCCAAAGCCAGCAGAGGCAGTCCCCTAATCCCCCCAGCCACAGTACCTGCAAAGCAGGGAACCCGGTGCCTCAAGTGCAGTCACCAGTGCCTGCTCACCCCGTCTTATCGTCCACCCGTTCCTCCACAGATCACACAGGAGGCTGGGGAGTTCATGATCACGTTCCCCTATGGCTACCATGCTGGGTTCAACCATGGTTTCAACTGTGCTGAGTCTACCAACTTTGCCACCCTGCGCTGGATTGACTATGGCAAAGTGGCCACCCAGGTAGGCACTGCGACACTTGCTACAGGGCTTGGGAATGTCCTTCCCTCACAGACCCGAGGGGTGCGCAGGTGAGCCCTGATACCATCTGCTTTGCACTGCCCAGCCTGGTGGTTCAGGGGCCTGGGCTTGGCAGGTGGTGCCTAGGTCGAGGTCAGTGTCAGGGTGCTCCTTGGTGACATCACTGTTCCACCCTCTGGCTGACTCCGTGAGCACATTGAGGTGGCCATAGTGTGTTTTTTGGTTCTGAAGCCAGTGGGGGGCTCCTCCCTCTCCAGGCCTCAGGCCTTAGTTCCTGAGCCCTTTTTGGAAGGGGGTACTGGAATCAAACCCAGGTTGTCAGACTTTGTGGACAAGCGCCTTAACTGCTGAGCCATCTCTCCAGCCCAGGACCACCAATGTTTCTAATGGCTGTGTAGCTGCTATGTGGCCTGGGCCACCCCTACATGGGTGTCAAGCTGTGAGCCCAGCCTGTGGACTGTCAGCGCTGGAGCCACAGTGGTCCCATCAGGGAATGCCCAGATATTAAAAGCAATTTGAAGCTCTTCCATATCTTCACAAACAAGAGACATTGGAAGTACAGCCTCTGATCGACCCATGTGCTTCTGTTGTCAGGCGGTGGGCATGAAATGACTGAGCAAGCTAGGGTACAAGATGGGTAGGAGGAGGGGCAGCCAGCTCAGTGGCCCTAGCTGCCTTGGGCCCTGCCTGGGCAGCCAGGGGTGACCATAGAGTTACTTCTCAAGATCCCATAGTGGGGACCAGGGCAGCCAGCCCCTGAGGCTGGTGGGATCAGTGAGCTAAACTGGGTGGAGAGGCAATTCAGGTAGCATGTATTGTGGAGGCAAGCTGGGTCCTTCTAGGGTTTCTCCGAGGACATTGGATGCTGGTCCTCTGCTAGGATAGGTGCATCTCACATGGTATCCATGGGGGACACTGGAGCACCTGTTTCTTATCTGGCCTGCTCTCTTTAAATTTTTGTTTTAAAAGAAGTGACATTGGAATGTTCATCACTAAGTGAGACATCTTTTTTTAAAATATTTTATTTATTCATTTTCAGGCAGAGAGAGAGAGAGAGAGAACCAGAGCCACCACTTTGTGGGTCTGGTTTATGTGGGTCCAGCTTATGTGGGTCCTGAGGAATTGAACCCGGGGCCTTAGGCACTGGAGCCAAGTGCCTTAATCGCTAAGCCATCTCTCCAGCCCGAATGTGTGGCTTTTGACAGTTACTGGAGCACCACATATGTGTCCTTAAGCTCATGTCATGGGGCCAGCAGCGACACTGTTGTGCCATCAACTACTCCCGCCCTCCAGCACCAGGCCAGGTCCAGAGGTGCTGAACACAGAGCCTGGTGGGTGCCAGGATCCTGGCCTGGAAGGCCCTGCCCAAGCTCCCGCCAGGCCCATCATCTGGCCCTGGAGCTGACCCCTCAGCAGCTTGGGTCACCCTGTGGGCCTGAAAGCACATGGACAGATGGCCTGCATGATGGGGAAAGCCCAACTGCCCCGCCAGCATCTCTCCAGAAGTCCCAGTGAGAGCTGGTGGCTGGCTGCAGGGGTGTGGGGTCCTCCGTGTGCCCTCCAGACCCTGAGTCAGCGACAGTAGGAGCTCCTGGAGCTGACAGCAGCAGAGGACAAGGCCATATCCCCTCGTGCCCCCAGTGGACAGTTAGGCCTGAGTCATTTGTGAGAGCCACTGCTGGCTTCCACTTGGAAACCAGTCTCCAGTGTCCCTGAGGGTATGCCAGGCTCGGGATGGGAATCCCCCCCTCCACTGCCCTCAGGAAGGAGCTGTAGTCCCAGAGACATCATGACAGGAGGCATTTGTTCACATTCAAGACAAGATGGGGACACATCAGAAAGACAAAGATCCTAGAACGCACGAGGTCCCGGGTTAGTCCCCAGCACTGGCCACCAAGCGAGCTGGCGCACACACGTCATACCAACACTCGAAAGGTGGAGGAAAGGATCAGTTCAAAGCCAGCAGAGCCCAGGCTGGGGTACACGAGACCCTATCTCAACAGAGACGGCTCAGTGGAGGATGCTTGCCTCACAATGAAGACCTGACTCATGCATAAAGCCAGTATAAAGTTCTTTACAAGGTTGATAATTGGGTAAAAATGTTCCAGCTTTGGATCAGCCTTCCTCAGACCCACTTATCCTGTAGAAAACTGGGCCATAAGAAGTGCACATAGTTCACAGTGGCCATGCCACTGAGGGTGTGGACAGGCTCAATGTGGAGGCTGGCTCTTCAGGTGAAGAACTTTCTAGGCTCCAGGCTGGTTGAGTCCAGCCTCTGCAGGAGTCTCTGCTCCATGACATCTTCTTTCATGCCACACTTGCGAAATCCAGGTTGCCTAGGGCACAGACCTCACAGCCCTAGAAGGACAGTGGTGGCACCTCCAAGACAGACTTTCCAGAAGGCTCTACCAGTAGCCACATCTGGCGATGCTTTTCCTGGGAGATGTACAGGAGGTCTCATGGAAGCTGACACAGGGTGCTAGGGAGTATTAACCGTGAAAGTGGGTCCCCATGGGGCTTGCTTCATCCTTCCTGCCCAGCGCATGGCTGAAACAGCAGACAGTGGTCCTGGAGTCTCTGCTCCCTTCCTGGGCGGCCTGACAAACACTGAAGAAGCTTGTGTGGTTGGGGGCAGCTGAAGAACATCCAAGGACTGACTTCTCTCCATAAGAGATGAAAGGCTTTTGTACCTTTTCTCTTGCCCATGACTTCTTCCTTCAGACAGGTGCGTAGCCTGCAGGCCCTGGCTGGCTGTGTGGAAGGTGCTCGTTATCTGTAGGGGTTTTGTTGCAGGGAGTTACAACCAACCAGCCAACCCCCCCCCAACCCTACCAGGCCCAAGGGTTGCGCTCCAGAGAGGCCTCCCTGGCTCCAACGGAGATTCTAAGCCATGTGTGACGCATGCCTATAATTCCAGCACCTGAGGCAGGAGGATTGTCATGAGTTTAGTGCCATCCTGGGCTACAAAGCAAAAATGAAAGAAAGCACAGCATTCTAGATGGTTCAGCTCAGCCTGGTCTAGTGTTGGAAGGGCTCAGAATGGCTTTGGGGGAGGACACTGCCAGAGACTGGTGTGGACAGGGTGAGGGCAGAGCCTACGTGATGATGACATGTTCCAGGCTACGTACCAGTGTCTCCTGGGTTGCTCACCCTAGGTTGGTGGCCAAGCAAGAACAGAGAGGTGAGGGGACTTTGCTCTCAACCTTCTGTTCCCTTTTCTGCACACTATAATCCTTTGAGGTGCTCAGGAGACAAGTCCTCCCACTCCCAAAGTCCTCCAGGCTGCAGTGTGTCCTGTGCACATGTTTGGGGTCCAGTCCCAAACTGGACATCTTTAGGGCCTGCGTACAACTCTGCTTCTTGGCACGGGGTCCCTTGCACGTACTGGAGCAGCCTCTCTGTGGAGGGGTCAGTGACTGGGCGATCAGAGGCATGCTGTCTCCCTGGGAGGGAAACGTCTTGCATTGGCCCATGCAGCCACATTCCCACCAGATGAGTGCGCATTTGCACACTGGGCCGCACCATGCCATCTCCCCTGACTTTGCAGGACAGCTGTTTCCTGGCAACAGCTGGGGACTGTTCACCTTGTGGTGTGGCAGTGAGGGCTCTGGCAGGAGGCAGCTGGGCTGTGACCAGGTGAATAAGGGCCTACTGGTGGGACCTTGATCCTGACCCCCCACCTCTCCCCAAGGAGCACTAACCCACCAGGAGGTCAGGTATAGACCTTCTCATGGGCACAGACCCTGGATACCCGTGCACTGTATTGCCCTGGGCACAGCTTCTCTGTTCTGTGCCTATTTCCCTGTGGATGAAGATGGCCCTGGACTGTCCTCATTGGAGCGTTGGAATGCTCTGGCTGCAGCTGGGAAGCTCTGGGCAGGAAGCCTGTCCCACCTGGGCTAGGCAGCTCTAGGATAGAGGAGACTGGTGAGGGCTGTGTGGGAGGCCAGCCACCTTGGTGCTCTGCTGGATGTGCGCCCAATCCTTGTCCCCAGGAGCTGTTCCACCCGTGGCTCACTAATGAGCTACTTTGTCATTGCTGGTAATTGCCTCAGGATGGGGCAGGATGCACCATGTGGGTTTTCCTGCCTTAACACTTGCCAACCTGAGTGCCTTCAGCTGCTGGGGGCAGCAGAGTGATGCATGAACTAGGGAGTGAGTGTTGGGCAGCTAAGGCAGGGGCATTTCCACAAGTTCAAGGCCAGCCAGGGATACATGAGAGAATGAGGACTTCATGACCCAAGAGTCCATGTCAATGAAGTAGGCTCCCAGGTGTCACATGAGGGGGTGGACACTCAGCTGTCGCCCACCCTGAGCTTTTATCCAATGTGTGGAGGGGTGGCATTGCACATCACAGCCGTGAGACTAGCCATTTTTCAGGTGCAGGAGCTGTGGTGGGAAGGGATAGTTCTGTGCTTTGGGGTAGAGCTCATGGCCTTGGTAATGAGAGCACACTGTGAAACGGGAGTAGACTTTACCTTCCATGTGCTCATGAAATTGTCACAGAGCCTTTGCTCCTGCTGGGTCCTTGCTGATGGCTGTGTGGTTTGAGGTGACACTGGGCATTGCATCCTTGCTGTGGGGGCTTTGGCCACAGGGCTATTGAGAGCTGTAGTGTGGGTTGGGAGAGTGGTGGGCAATCGAATTGGACATGGCCAGCCACAGGACAACCTGGAGCTGCCCTGCCCCTCCTTGGGGCTGCTGCTTCTGGGAATCCCTCGCCCACCATGTCCTGCCATTGCCTTCCCCGCAGTGGTGGCCTCAATGTTCTGCCCTGGTTCTCTGGCTGCACTGCGGCTGTGGCAGCTGAGGGTCCCCGCAGCCGCATGCTGAACCACACAGAAGAATTTTCTGCTTGGGCCACAGCCACACTCCTCTCCCGCATGGCAGTCTTACACGGGCAGAAGAGCAGCCTCCACTCAGCTCAGAGGGCTTATGGGCGATGGGCCCCAGGTGCTGGCCTTATCACTCACTGCATTGAGACACACAGGCCTGTGTGGCACAACCACAGTGTACTCAGAACAGATGGAGGTATGGGGTGTAGAAAACAGCTCAAGACACCCTGTGACTGTGACACCTGTGCCACCACACCTGCCTGGTGGATGTCTTCTGGGTTTTCAGTTATGTCACTGGCAATAGTACCTGGGAGTCCTCCTGGTGCCTGTGGTAGCGGGCTGGTATCGCATAGTGGAGAGGGGGTGCTGACCACGGCAGGGCCGTTGTGCTCTGGATTCCCCTGAAAGCACAGGCATATATATGCCCAGCAGCAGAGGACCACTAGGAATAATGGAGGCTAATTACCTCTGCCACAGCAGGCTGCCATCTATGTGGGGGGGGTGCCTTTGGCTGCCTGTGCCACGTGGCAGGCAAACCATTCACTGGGTGGTGCGCAGCTGGGAAGCATGTGACAGGCCTCCTGGGCTCTGAGGTGGAAGGTTGGCAGACTTTGCCTGTGACCACTGCAGGAGGCAGGTAAGGCTGGGATTCTGGCGCTCTTAAAAGCAGAATGTTGTGGTGGCGCACACCTTTAATCCCAGCACTGGGGAGGCAGAGGCAAGAGGATTGCTGTGAGTTGGAGGCCAGCCTGAGACGACATATTGAGCTTCGTCAGCCTGGGCTAGAGCGAGGGCCTACCTCAAAAACCAAGAAGGGGGAAAAAAAGGAATGTTGGCATTGTGTGTGGAAGGCAGGTGTGTGAGGATGTGTGTGTTTGTAGTCAGAGTCTGTGTGAAGAAGCAGGAGTCCAGGGAGGGCCCTGCTGCTTTGTCTCCTTGTGATCCTCAGTCGGCGAGACCACCTAGCGCCAGGCTCTTGCAGATCACAGGACCCCGTGGGTCACAGCATTGGTCCAGATGCGCATCCTCGCTGCTCACTGTGCCCAGGGCATCTTCCCGTTTTCCCTGTGTGGTGTTCAGCCACGAACACTACAGCCCTACAAGCCTGTAGGGCTCCCAAGCAGGCCCTGGGCCAGTCATAGGGGAGCTTGGGCTGGCTTCTGGGACCCGCCAGTCTCGTCAACTCACTCCATTTTGCACGAGAATATTAGTATAGTTTAGTACTGGAAGCTTGGGCATCAACGGTTATTCCAAGTGGTGATGAAGATGCAGTCACCCACTCAGATGCAGTATCCCCATGCACCCACTCACCAACCACAACTGCTCAAGGTCAGCTCCCTCTTTCCCCAGACTCTGGTGTTGAAAGAGATGACATTAGATACCTTTGGGGGAAGAGGCTGATGGCAGAGATGCCTCCTGTCTGCCTCCCTGGCTGTGTCCTGCCACCTAGTGGGACCCAAACAGGTCCCTGGGTTCCAGCTGAGCCCACCCCTTCCTTGGTTCCACAGCAGGGAGAGTGGCATGCAGTGAGAACCCTTTCCATCCACCCTTCTGTACCCGTGTGCCATGGACACCCTGAGACCACCAGGCAGTTCCCGAGTCGCCAGCTTGAACGCCACCCTGTGGCAAGCACAGGTTGAAGCCTGTGCCCCTTCTGAGCACCCTTGTTCAGGGTGTGAGAAGGACTGAAGCCTCTGCCTGGCCTGTGCCACACCAGCAGCTCCGCTGCCAGCTCATTGTCCCCACGCTCACAGTGCTTCTTGGAGACCTGTGTGGTTGTTTAGGCTATTTGATATGCCAGTCTTCTGAGGCTGGTGACAGCACCCTGGTCCCCACTCTGTGGCCGTGATGAGAGGGCGATGTGAAGCACAAATCTCCCACCTCAGCCAGGCTCTGGCCAGGCTTCCTCTTGACCCTGACAGAGACAGGAGCTATTTATGGATTCTGTCTTGAGTTGAGGTCAGGAAGGTGCCTGTGGGGCACTAAGTGATGAGAACAGGTGACCAGCACTCTGTTTTTCTCTCCCGTGCTTGTCCTTTCTCCTCAGCCACGAAGGTGGTCACCACGAAGTCTCTAGCAGGCTGGCCAAGTTGATGGTGGCTATGTGAGGACCTCTTCAGCCTGCCTGGAGCCAGCTCTCCTTAGGGTGCTTAACTGGGCAAAGAGCCCCATCACTACCTTGCCCCAGCCGAGCTGGCCCCAGCTCCCTGGTCCCCATAGAGGTGACGGGAGAAGAGCCTGCGGGGACGGGTCAGAGCACCAGTACCAGGGAGCCACACTGCCCCAGTCCTCTGAGGCAAGGCCCTCGTGTGGGCGGGGCTGCCTCCCCTCCTGTGCTTCTCTGCTGTGGGGACAACTGCATCTGTTGGACCTGGGCCTGGAGACGCCACTGCGCCGTTCAGCTCACTCCCTGATTCTCTTGGCCCATGGTATTGTTGAAGGCTCTCGGCTATGGGGGCATTGTAGAGTTGCCAGCTCTGTTGGTAAGAGGCATTCATAAGAACCTACTTGTCCAAAGTGACTGGAGGCAGCATCACTGGAAGGGTTGCACCAAGGCTAGGGTCCCAGATGATGGCTGGCCACTCAATGTGGAGGGGAAACCAAGGCAGCAGGCTGGGGCAGCTGCCATGTAGCGTACAGCTCAGACCCTTGCCATGGACAGTTGACCCTGTCCTCAACTCTGCTCCTTCCTGTGTCCCCAGCGGGTAGGTGGGCACTGGCTTTGCATGGATGGGGTTGGGTGAGGTGGTTGCCAACCTCATCATCCTCCTTAATGGCTCTTGGAGTGTGGGATAGCCCCTTCAGGTGCCCTGGTTCTGAGTGCTCTGCATGTCCTGTGGTCTCCCCTCCTTCCCACTGTTTGCTTCCCATGTAGAAATGTGTGTAACTGTCTCAGTGCACTGTTCCTGCCAGGTGACCTGACACCTGCCACACAGACAGATTTGGGTCCGTGTTGTCCCCCATGGGCTGGCACTGGCCGTGCTCTGTGCTCTAGGGTGCTTGTCTGTGTCCCCCACAGGTGCACACAGGTGTTCCTCTAAGGAAAGGCAATGGAAGAGCCACTTCGCATAAATCCTTAAGTGTATCATGGCTGCAGGGAGGCTGGCCCAGGCACGGAATGCAGGCACGACCTGCACCCCACCCTCTGCAAGCTCCTGTTGACTGGACTGAGTTTGCCAAGAAGTGCTTGGCCGTAGATACTGCCTTCTAGTTCAGCTCAGCTCAGCATGGCTGGGACCTGACCAGGAGGTGGCGCAGGAAGAGGTGCCAACCACAGGGCATTGTGCACATGTTCCAGGTCCAGCCCCTACCCCAGTGCTTCCTTCACCTCTCTAAGGACCAGGAGATGAAAGGGCCTTTAGCTATGGCCCTCTGGAAGCTGGAGGCAGAAATTCTTCCTCCAGGTGGGCTTCCAAGGCCAGGCTGGGATGCAGGAGTCAGCTCCCACCTTGTCCCATGGCCTCGCTGAAGATGCCAGGACTATTCTATCCTCCACGGTCCAGACCTCAAGCCTCCAGCTCTGCCCATGCTTGCTGCAGCCCTGGCCTAGTTTGTCAATAAAGTTTTATTAGCACACATCTGCACCCATTCAAGTGTCTCCCATACTTGTGAGCTGGTGTGGTCAAAGGCTGAAATGTGGCATGGGTATGGCTCAGTGTGACCACCTGCCTGCATGCATGAGGTTCTGAACGTAGTTTTTGGCCCATCAGCCCTGCCTGGACCCACATTGGCTCTCCAGCTCTACCTTGACCACACCCCATAGGTGACTGTGCTGCCTTGTCCCAGGGAATGACACTCAGTGGGGCCAGTGGTCCTACAAGGAGGGACATTGCCCTCTGGAAAGTGTTGTACTCATGTTTCTCTTGCTGGGCAGACAGACTCTTGGACACTCAGTTCTGGGAAAGGGCTCCTGCAGCCCCCTGCCCTGGGGAAGGAGGGAGTCAGCCTACCTTTGGGGGCTGTGGAGCGGGTGTCCCTGCAGCAGGCTCAGCGCGTGTCATTGTGCTCTCCCCTCCACCCAGTGCACATGCCGCAAGGACATGGTGAAGATCTCCATGGATGTGTTCGTGCGCATCCTGCAGCCCGAACGTTACGAGCAGTGGAAGCAGGGCCGTGACCTGACCGTGCTGGACCACACCAGGCCCACGGCCCTGAGCAGCCCCGAGCTGAGCTCCTGGAGCGCCTCTCGTGCCTCCCTCAAGGCCAAGCTTTTGCGCAGGTGAGTGGCCATGGCCGCCCTCCCCCTCCATTCTAGAGGCTTGTTTCCTCCCACCTGCCACCATTGCTGTGCCTCAGGCCCTCAGCCACTGGGTCTCACATTTTTCCTGCTGCTGCCTCTGGTGACAGAGCCTGGTGTCTGACAGCCTGTGAGAGCACTCATGTGGTGTGGGTGTCCAGATTTGATCCCTGTCCCCAGGGATGACCTTGGGATCTTCCAGGCACACTCATCTAGCTGCCTGTGGCCACGCCCAGCAGGGGAGCTGTGTCTCCTTAGCCAGTAGCTGCTGGAATTGGGGTTGTAGGTGACAGGGCTGGTGAAGAGACTGTCCCCACTCACTGATGGCAGGGCTGCCCATGTGGCCAGTTGCAGACCCTTGTCCTGGAGTGTCTGTCCTGGTCTCAGAGTTTAAGAGCCAGGGAGGCCCAGGGGCCTGAGCTAACCAGCTGGCCATTCTCTTCCCACTTTGGCTTAGTGTCCACCATGGGCACTGCCTTGAACAGAGAGCATGGCTGGCCTGGTCACAGATGCCCGCATTGGATCTCTGCAGAGTGGTCTTTGAACCACTTCTGGCTTGCTGTTATGTGTGCCCTTCCCTCTCGCTCAGTCCGCTCTGGGTTTCTGTCACTCAGCTGGCAGTACAGTGGGGCCTGGCCATGGGGGTGGTACTTGTGGCTTCGCAGATGGCCTAGAGCCTTCTGCCCTAACCACTGCTCTTGTTTCCAGTATCCCACCCACATGGGCGGTGGCCTCATCCACATGTTTCCCACCCACCCCCACCCCATCCCTCTTGGAGAGCAGTCTATAGCTCTGGAATGTTCTCTCCTGACTTCCTGATGGTATCCTGCAGGCAGGTGATACTATCTTCTGCTTCCCTTTGGCTTCCTGCTCTTCCTGTGTCCCTGTGTAAAGCAGCCTCATGGAAGGGCCACTGTGCCCACATGGATGCCTGGTGCTACCTGCCTGGCAGTTAGTCTGCAGTGGCCAGGGTTCATCTGGTCAGTAGACAGACACTGTCCCAGGGCTGCAAACAGTGAGATTGTCCACAGAAGTCACCTGCAGCCACAGCCCTTTTTGTCCAGAAGTGGGTGTGGACCCCCAGCATCTACCCCTACATCTCACTACCCTCATGTGTGCCAGGGACCAGCTAATACCAGTGACAGTGGGTGAACAATACATGAAGTCAGTTCGGTTTCCAAAGGTGTCATTCTTTGAGCTTCAAGACATGAACAAGGCTCGCTCAGAGTCACTGGCCCTTCTGTGGAGGCTGCCTGCTGCACTCCCTCCCACCATTGAGGCGTGGTGTTTAGGAGCTGCCCAGGGCAGCTAACCCCAGGTTCTCAGGCTTGGGGCACTGCCAGGGACCTGGGGACAAAGGGCTGGACCACTTGCTATGGGTCGTCCTAGGTCCTGAAGTGTACTGAAGAGTATCATTCTATGGTAGGAGTTCTGTGAGTCAGGACACCACACACATCTCTAACGTTGCCCACAGTGCCCTGCCTGGGAGCCACTGCCATAGACCGGCCGATGGCATCAGTGTCCTCCTCAACCCTGGCTGTGGCTTTGACATGTGTTTCTATAAGGTGCAGCCTCAGGAAGGACCAAAGCAGGCCAGAGCACTCCCTTTCTACTACCCCTCAGCCTGCTGGGTGGACTGCACTGCCTATGAGGTTGCCAGCCAGGAGATAGAGCCAGGTTGTCCCCATGGACTGTCCCTTGTCACCAGGGAAGGAAAATGGAGTCCTGTACTTTCTGCCTCTGGGGCTGTCAATTGGCTGTCATGTGGGAAGCCACACTTTTGCCCCAGTATATCCTGGCCACCATGCCCAGCCCTGCAGCACCCCAGCCACCTGCAAACCCCATAGCAAGTGGGCACTCCACCTTACTGACCTCACATCCCCAGGACCCAGGATCAGGCCTGTGACCACAGACATCTTCCCTTAGAAACAGGCAGCCCCGAATCTGGGGGTGTTCCACCCACACCTGCCAGGACAAGACAAGAGGAAGCTTGGGAAATGTTTCCTGTGCTTGGTGGTGGACAGATCCTGCCATTGGTCCCTGTGCAGCCTCCTGCTTGTTCCCTCTGCCTGCCATGGTCCTCGGTGCCAGCTGAGAGCAAAGCCAGGAGTGGGACAGGAGGAGCAGCTGCTGTCTGGGATGGGGTGGAAGGGTGCAGAGGAGCCTTTAGTCAGCAGAGAAGGAGCTGGAAGCAGCCCAGGAGAGATGGGGGGGCAGCCTCCTGCAAGCCTTTCCAAAGCAGAAGATGCCTACAACAGCACATCCAGGCACAGGGCTCCAGGCACCAGGATCACCCATGCCCTGGCACATATCCGGGGAATGCTGGGGCTTGAGCTCAGCAGGAAATCCCTACAGCTTCCAGGTCATCGTGGACAAGGCGGGTCCGTGATGGAGTCCCTGAGCACTGGGCTTCCTGTCAGGAACCCAAACAACCAGACCACTTGCTGGATACCAGGAGATAAAGCTTCCTCATACATGTGTGCTTGATGCCTGGCTCTCACTTCCTCCCTGGGAAAGTTGCTGGGGGATGTGCACCAGCCAGACAAGAGGCTGAGCTGCAAAGCAGCACATCAGATAGTGATGCGGAGGCTCCCCTCCCCTGGAACCGAGTTGCCGCTGTGACTAAAGTGACATGCTGAGTGGGTAACAACTGGAGATGCCAAGACAACAAGCATCCAGGTCTGACACAGTGCCTCCACCTGTAATCTCAGCACTCGGGAGTCTGAGGCAGGAGGATTGCCTCTAGTTCAAGACTAGCCTGGGCTATAGAATGAGTTTCTTCCCTGGGCTAGAGAGAGAGAACCTGCTTCAAAAAGAGAAGAACGAGAGTATAGCATCTAAACCCTCGCAGAGTCCCACTGCGCAGTGAGGAGCACAGGCAGGGGCTGCGCCCTGAGGTGGGGAGCCATCAGCGGAGGCAAATCCACAGACACCGAAGGGAAAGAGGAGACTGCACCAGCCGAGAAGCACAGTGGTTGGGGCAGGGGTGCTCCAACTCCTCAGACACAGGATTGCTTGGGGTGCAGGGGGTTATAGTCCTCCGACATGGTGCATCTTGGCTGATCCTTGGAAGTGCTCCTCACACCTACGTCTGGGTCTCCTGTTCTCTGGAGCGGGGCTTCGAAGGCAGGAGGGGAGGCCACTTTGGTAGATCGAGGTCCTGTGTACTCACCCCTGGATCCTTGTGCCGTGGAGTGGGAACCTGGCAGGCTGGCATTGTGGGGTAGCTGTTAGGATATGAGGTTGGAGGTCGTCCCCATGGGCTGTGGGAGTGGTGGGACAGGCCCAGGGTGTCCTCCAGGGCTCCTTCTGGGGCGGGGATAGCGGACTGAGCCAGGACTGCTTGGAAGCTGGAGCCAGACAAGTCAGGAGAGTCTGAGCCTGGCCCCGCAGCTCCAGGTTCAGCCCCAGGTCCGGCACTTCCCAGTCCCCAGGAGCTGGGATTGCCCACCTTGGCTGGAAGTGGCACCTGGGCAGAAGCAGTTCCTGGACAGAGGCGCCCTCTGTTTCCCTGCCTCCTCCGTGCCCCTCACCCTTACCCTGCCTGCCCCTGCCTGGCTGCCATTTGTGCTCACCATGCCCCTCCTGTGTCCCTCCCTGGAATGCTTCCTTGCTTGCTGCTGCTGCTGTTCCTGCTGCTGCTCTCGCGGGGGGCTCACGCTGCAGACATCGAGGGGCCTTCCTGCTCAGGTTGGGGGGTGCAGCTGCAGGGAACGCTGGCGGGCCAGTTAGGGAGAGGAGGGCCAGCGCAGTCACCCAGGGCCTCTGACCCAGAGCTGTGTCTTGGGGGCTTTGGGCAACAAGTCCTAACTGGAGTGAGACAGGCTCGGAAACCAGGGCCTGCAGGCCCCCGGCTCCTGGAGCGGAGGAAAATGCTGCTGTTTACGTTCTAGACAAATTAGTCTGAAGGACAGCAGACCCTGGAGGAGATCTGAGGAGGACAGGAGGCCGGGTCTAGACAGGAGGCGAGAGCAGACCAGGAGGCCGGGGCTGGCGTAAGTGCACCCCTCCTGTCGCAGCGTCCACGCCAGCCGCTGGCTATGGCCCCCATCCCACGCTGTGGTGTTGAGCCTACCCAGCTCCATCTTCCCTGCTTTACACTGTCCAGCCCTTGCCCACCCTGACCTCTGAGTGCCTCAGTTTCCCCCTGCTCTCCCATCCTTCCTGACAGATGTCTTCCTTCAGGTCACACCGGAAGCGGAGCCAGCCCAAGAAACCAAAGCCTGAAGACCCCAAGTCCCTGGGGGAGGTGGCTGCTGGGGTGGCTGTCCTAGCAGAGGCAGGGGGCTGTGCCAGGGAGGAGCCTGCCCCAGAGGTGGAGCCTGAGGAGGAGGACGAAGAGTCACTACTACAGGGCCGCGAGGCCGACGGTGCTGAAGGTCAGTTCTGGAGTGCAGGGGGCAGACTCCCTCCATCAGAGAAGCTGTGCTGTTTATGGCCCAATGCCAGTGCTCCTGCTGGCCTGGCTGTTGGTGAGGCCCCTGCCATGAAGGCTGGGCAGAGGCCCTGGTCAGCCTGTGCCCTGAGAGCAGCCCCTGGAGGCTAAGGACGAGACCAAAGGGCAGGGGCAGCTCTTGCATAGCCACTCAGAAGCATCGCTTAGGAAAATGGCAACCAAAACATGAAGACCCCAAGAGCAGCCAGGACAGAGACATTCTGTCATTCATCACTTGGGAGGCTGAGCGAGACCTTGTCTGGAAATAAATGGGGACAAGGGTGCTGGGGACATAGCTTAGTGGTCCCATGCTTGCCTAAGGGTGGGACCATGGGCCAGGCCTTGGCTATGGCTCCCACCCCCACCATAGCAAAAAGTCATAGTAGTAGAATGAGAACAAATTCCCAGAGCTGCCTCTGGTGGAACTGAGTGGGGCGACAAGCTAGGTAAATCGGGGTGGCATGCAGGTATGAAGGGCTCTGTGATGCTAGGTCATCTGCAGGTCACCATGCTTCCACTCTGGGTCAAGAGCTCAGGGCTGGATGCTAATGGCACAGGTATTTAAAGGTGCACCAGGGGCTGTCGCAGCAAGGCCTGGGGACATGGGTGCTGATGCCGGAAAGGTGATGGGAGGCTCTCGTCCTCCTCCTACACTAGGCAGTCTCTCAAAGTCCATGGGGTGTGGCAGGTTCCTTCCAGGAGCCCCATACATACCCTTGGCTGGTTGCCCCTTGTGGGCCAGCAGCACTGCACCTCCAGATCTCTGCTTCTAAATGCCCCCCCCCCCCCCCCCCCCCCCCCCCCCCCCCCCCCCCCCCCGCCTCCTGGGCTGATGATCCAGGACAGACCCAGCTGAGGTTCCTCAACAGGATCCCTTCTGCTGTGGGAGGCCATGTGAGCACAGGCCCTGAGGTCTGCACATGGCTGTCTTCAGGGCCTTTTCCTTTGCCTGAAAATGGACCAGGATCAGATGGCGGTGGCCAAGGCCCTGAGGCCTCCCAGCAGAGGAGGTAGGCCTTAGAACTGCCACAGCACACAGCCACTGTCTCTGCCCTCCTGCCTTCCTGAGGGTGGTAAGGCTTGCTGTCTGTGGTGGCCACCATGTTTGGGGCTCCAGTAAGGCCCAGCTCTGGAGACCAGCTCAGTCTTGCCCTGCCACAGTGAGCCCTCAAGAACGTCACACCAGGGGTGTGACCAGCAGACTCCGAGGCACCAGTCAGAATACTGCAGGCAAGGGACACTCAGGTGGGACGAGGAGGGACGGGGACACCTGGCCTGTCAGGAGTGGTCCCACAGAGTTCATTTGAGAAATAGGACAGACTAGTTGGGGCACATGAGTCCCCAGGTCACCAAGTGGTGGCTGAATGCAGGTCACTGTGGAGGTGGGAGTCCAGGTGTAGATGGGGGCCATAGGCCGTGTTCCTGCTCACAGGTGTACCTCACTGCAGGTACACCCCAGCTGTCTCAGGACCACATTGTCACCCTTCTGCAGAGGCCTCCTTCCAGATAAGGTCACATTCTGAGTCCCAGATCAGGACCTTAACATGAGAATTTTTGGTGCCACCACCGTGGGGTCTAAAGTTGCAGAAGCAGAGTTGAGGTCCCGAGGCTGGGGACATGCATCCTGTCATGGGAAGGTTGCTGAGTTCCCAGAGGATGGAGCCGCTGGTCCTCATGTACCTGTGTCATCTCAGTGCACCCCCAAGACATCTCCTTACCATCCTGGCCACCTTGATGGATAGGCAGCCAGTGCCCCCATCTGTCCCTAGCATAGGGTGTGGCCCTTCCTTTTGGGTCAGGGTCTCAGGATCAAGGTTTTGGCAGTGCAGGAAGGTGGGTAGGAAGACCATGGCACAAGAGTCGGCCGTGTGTCTTCTGAGAACCCCTGCCCCAGCTGATCTCCACTTCTTGCTAGGTGTACCAGCAGGGCAGACAGGCTGGTCTTGACCTCACCTGGAAGAAGGGTGTGCTGCCTTTGGTAGGTAGCATACTGTCACCAGCATGGTGCAGAGGGTACTTTCCCTCCTTCCATGTCCTCTTAACAGATTGACTGGGGCAGTGGTGGGTACCACAGCCTTTCTGCTTCTGTATGAGCCATTCTTTCCTGTTATCCAGAACCTTCTGGGATCAACATAGCAAGTCCTAGAGCCTGGGAGCCCCAGTCCAGGCCAACCAGATGATGGTCCCCATGGTGTGATGTCCTAATCCCAGGAACCTTCCTGTGGGGAGGCTGATCAACATGCAATTCCATGGCATGGAGGACTACCACTTGGGGCTTCCCGAAGAGCAGAGTGTGAGGCAGCCCTCAAACTCATGGTCACTTGTATAGCAAGTGCCCTGCTGCTGCCATGACTTGTGGCCAGAGCCTATGGCTGAGGGCAGCGCAGGCTCACCTCTAGTCTACAGGGCACTGGCATGTCCCTTGGTGGCTCCAGAGGCCTCCACAGCTGCCCATCCCAGTGTCTACGGGCCTCACAAGCCTTCCTGTGGCATGGCATTTGCATCTCTTCCTCAGGGGCCCTGATGGGATCATCTGGAATAGTCCCCAGCTCGTGCCCAGTATTGCAGACCTGCCCTGGCCACCAAGGACACACACCTCACTTGCCCCATCCCCTTACCCTGTCACGTCCAGGCAAGAGGTGCCCTGTTCTTTCCAGCCCCCCCCCCATCATTGCCTGTGACAAGCACACTAGTGTTTTGGCGTGTGTGATACCTTTGGTGTACAGCATCCCCTCCCCAGGCCACCACTGGCTGCAGGCAGGAGCCCAGGGCCCCAGCTGTAGTTCCTCATGACATACCTGCCTGGTGCTAATTCTAGAAGGCTCTTTTTTTTTTCCTTTTCCCTTTCTTTCCTTAGCTTTTTGAGACAGTCTCATGGGACCCAGGCCCCAGGTTGTCCCCCAATTCTAGCAGAGGCTGGTCTTAAACTGCAATCCTAAGTGCTAGGACAGCAGGCGTGGGCACCATGCCCTTTAAGTGCACTCATAGGTGTCCAAGAGTAGGGACAGCCTCTTGGCCAGTTTCTGGTGGCCTGGGCTCTGGTTTCTAGTCCCTGTGTCCCCAAGGGACCTGGGTGTTTTGCAATTCAGCTGGCTGCCGGCAAGGGCAGGTGTTCCTCCTGGATCTTCTGATGGGGTTTTCTCTCCCACAGAGGAGGGCAGGAGCAAGCCACGTCCCACAAGGACCAAGGGTGACCGAAAGAAGAAGAGCTCCAGTGCCCTCCTGCCCCCGCTGCCAGCCCCATCTGCCCCATTCCCCACTGAGGAAGTCCTGCGGCCACAGCTCCCACTAGAGCCCCCCAGGATGGCCCCAGGCTCCACATCCACAGAGGAGGCTCCCCCACTGGTGCCCCTCAATGTGGTGCCTTCTGGGGCTCCAGGAGAGGAGCAGGAGGTGAGGTCACGGCCCATCATCCCCATGCTGTATGTTCTGCCCCGTGCCAGTGCCACTGCTGAGGGGGACAGGGACCACTCGTCCCTTCCACAGGCTGCACCCATGGAGCTGGCTGGGTCTGAGGAGGAGGCCAAGGCCCACAGCAGCGAAGGACAGGTAGGTGACTAGCTAATGGCTTGTTGGGCCCACCCCTGGCTCTGCCCATCTAGGGCAGCAGCAGTGTCCTTACTTTGGTGACAGAGCTGGGCCCTCATGGTGCCATGTGTGCCTCAGGTCCCAGCTCCCTTCTCCAAGTTGAAGGTGGAGATCAAGAAGAGTCGACGCCACCCTCTGGGCAGGCCGCCCACCCGGTCCCCGCTGTCGGTGGTCAAGCAGGAGGCCTCAAGTGACGAGGGTGAGCAGGGCCCCTCCCTGCCAGTCCTGGTCACCATACTCCGCACAAGGCACTGCCAACCTCTCTGCAGGATCCCAGCAGGTCACGTGCCCTGCCATGCATCACCTGTGGCCCTTTGTTACCCATGACCTCTGTCCCACCTCTACCCACTCATCACATGCTTGACTGGACTTTAAATATCCTGTGGCCAGTGCAGGGCCAGATAGGCCCGAGCTCAGACCCCAGCCAACCACCTCCCTATCCAGGACCCCGTCTGTAGCTGCCTTCCCTGTCAGGCGATGGCTCTGAGGGCTTCTGCAGAGAAAGGTCCAGGGACATGTGGCCCGTGCCAAGGACTGCACACTAGGCTGGGGCTTTGAAGATGGGTGCGAAGTTGTAGGGTGTGCAGCCTGGGAGCTACTGGGGACCCACTGGCAGGACAGCCACGACCAGAACTCTGTGGTGGGTTCACACCCCTTCCTGCCTCACTTGTCTCTTTTAGAAGCGCTCCCCTTTTCTGGAGAGGAGGATGTGAACGACCCTGAGGCCTTGAGGTCTCTTCTGTCCCTGCAGTGGAAGAATAAGACATCCAGCTTCCAGGCAGAGAGAAAGTTCAATGCCACAGCTGCCCTCACCGAGCCCTACTGTGCCATCTGCACCCTCTTCTATCCCTACAGCCGGGTGAGCCACCTCCCAACCCAAGCACAGGCCTGGCACCCAGTCTGCCAGGGTCAGGGGTCAGGACAGGACAGGGACCCAGCCAAGGCCCACGCCTCACCACTCATGCAGTGGTGCTGTGGTCACCTGGACAAGTGAGATGTGACTTCCAAGCCTGTCATCCCAGCTGCCTGGTCCTGCCCACTCCATCGATCATAGTGTGTGTTGCGGAACCCTAAGCAGGGCTGGCAGGGGAAGTTTGAACTGGAGGAAGGGTGTGGAAGGTGGCCACTGACCATCACATCCCTACAGTCTGTGCGGCCTGAGCGGGAGGCAGCCATGGCCACTCCTGGGGAGGGGTCTGCCCCACCACTCTCCAAAAGTGGCCAGAGGACACGGCCACTGATTCCCGAGATGTGCTTCACCTCAAGTGGAGAGAACACAGAGCCACTGCCCGCCAACTCCTGTGTGGGTGACGACGGCACCAGCCCACTCATTGCCTGTGCCACATGCTGCCTGCAGGTCCATGCCAGTGAGTGAGCCTGAGGGTGGGGGGCAGGTCCATGCCAGTGAGTGAGCGAGCCTGGGCGTGGGGGTGGGGGCAGGTCCATACCAGTGAGTGGGCCTTGGGGTGGGGTAGGTTTCTCCTACTTCCTGGAGGTCACACCGTGGTGAATACCTGAGTCCCACAATGTAGGTTTAGGACAGGGACTGGGCTGGCTCTTTCACCTCGGAGCAAGGCCACAGATGGGCTTGAGTGAGCTCATGCCAGCCCAGCCAAGGGGACCTGCAGACAGAGCCACTCCAGGTGCTCACCTGGGGACACACCTCTCTTCTGCAGGTGCTTTCTGCTGGAGAGCTCACTCCATGTCTCTCAGGAAACCTCCCTTTGAGTCTCCCCCTGCCCTAGCCTTTGGGACAGATCCCCTGGGCATCAACCTGGCCGGCCTACAGACAGTTCATTTGGGTTTCTGCTTAGGCTGAAGAGTTCTCAACTTGGCGCATGCCCAAGGGAGCCACTCTCTCTACTCTGAAGTCGAATGTAGCCATGTGTCCTGATAGGGAGTTCTGCTGAGCTCTACCTCATGCTGTTGCTGCCTTCCAGCAGAGCAACAAAGCTTTTCTAGATGTTGGGGGGCACCCTGGGGTTCAGGGCATGCTGAGACCCCAGCCCTCTGCTGCGGCAGATACATGGAGGACTAAACTGGTGCTCAAGAGCTAATGCCCTGCACAGCGCTGCTTTGTGGTGAGACAGTCCCTGGTCTCAGTGCCACACTGTCTTCCAGGTTGCTACGGCGTCCGCCCTGAGCTGGCCAAGGAGGGCTGGACATGCTCCCGGTGTGCAACCCACGCCTGGACTGCGGTAATCACCCATAGCTGGTGGTCATGAAGCCCAGAGTGGACCCTCAGTCCACCTGATGGGCCCCAGAATGGGCCAATGACATCTGTTGTCCCTATATACTCCCAAGGGGGGGGAGGTCTGACAACCTCACTGGTTCTGGGGTGACCCTGGGGTGACTTTGGTGTACAGTGACCTGACAACACCTTTACCTGTGCCTGTGTGTCCCCAGGAATGCTGCCTGTGTAACCTCCGGGGGGGAGCACTACAGATGACCACCGATAGGAGGTTTGTACCCTTGCTACCCTGGGGTGACACTGGTAGCAGTCCCCCTGAATCACCTCTACACAGACCGAGAGAGACAGTGTGGCCCGGAGAAGAGCAGTGTCCACCTGCTCTTTACTGTCCATTAAGCCTGGCTGAGCTAGCAGCTGCCTCAGGCAAGATTGTCTTCACCCTAGCCCCCCACCCACTTTCATAAGACCTGTGTCCTGACCACTGTACCCAATCCTGTTCTCACAGGACTGTGACCTGACCCTGTCCCCCACCCTCTCTCCCAGGACTGCCTGACCCCGTCCCCCACCCTCTCTCCCAGGACTGTGACCTGACCCCATCCCCCACCCTCTCTCCCAGGTGGATCCATGTAATTTGTGCCATCGCAGTCCCCGAGGCACGGTTCCTGAATGTGGCCGAGCGAAGCCCCGTGGACATCAGTGGCATCCCTGAGCAACGGTGGAGACTGGTAGGTCCCTGGGGCTGCTGGGGAGTGCAGGCCCTGACCCAGCTGGACCCTGGAACCCTGTCAGCCCAGGCACAGGGCAGTGTCCGCAGGCCTTGTCCTTCCTGGGAGCTATGTCCCTGGGGCGAGGGAATGGGAGCTCGAGGTCTGCCGGTTTCCCCAGCTGCAGCCAATGCACAGGTACAGGAGGCGAGCTTGACAAGTCCCCCAGACTCCTTTCCCCAGCCCCGCATTGGCTCTTGCTGCTTTCTACAATGCAAGACCCCCAGCCCCATGTAGCAGCTGTCACAGGGTGCAGCCCTCAGTGCTAGGGTCAAGCATGGTGGAAAGCTGCTCATGCATGGCCACTGCTTCTGTGTACACCACAGCTCTGCTTCTTTGGTTTGACCAGACTCTGTTCTCTACTCCTGCCTGCTAGCAATAGCACACTGGCAGGGACCATGTCCCTATTGGGTAGTGGAGAGGGCACGCTGGCCGTGCTCCAGCCTGTTCACTGGTACCACAGGTGGCTGGGAGTCCTGGGGAGCAGGCTGACCCCCAACATAGTTTGGTCTCCAAGAAGCCCTTGGAACCCTTGAGCCCAGGGTTCCAGGACTGCATGTAGTGAGCCCACAGGAACCTATTAGAGCAGGTGGCCTGGCACAGGACTCAGGCCGTGGGCAGCCGAGGCTGCGTTGTTCAGAAATCCTCCCTCCCACGCTTCATGGGTCATCTGACATTTCCAGCCCAACGCCTCCTCACTGTGGTGCGCTTGCAGCGATGAATTAAAAATCCTTCTACACCAGGTGCACATGTACTGCTTCATGGAGCCTCACTAGGAAGGAGGAAGGAAGCGGCCTTAACCTCTTCCCTTCCAGAGCCACGCTCTCATCTCAAGCCCTGCCTCAGGCTCTGGGCTGCAGGGCCAGGCTAGTGGTGGGCAAGACTCTTTAGATGCAGGCCGCAGGGATCACGCCTGCCCAGACCTCCCGCAGCCACTGCCAGGGCTGACTTGCCCTGGCTTGGAGTCAGTCTCCCCAGGCTATGCCCACATGTGACCAGGAACCCCTCCATGCAAGCCCAGCTGTGCCTGCCCTGGTCGGGGAGGGAGTTCAGGCCAGATTGGTCCTATTGGCAGTCCCCATTGGGGCTCCCCAGTCCACTGGGGAGGCCCACAGACTCAGATCAAGGTGTGTATGTTCAAGAACGCATGCCGTGTGTGTGTGTGTGTGTGTGTGTGTGTGTGTGTGTGTGTGTGTGTGTGTGTGTGTGTGTGTGTGTGTGTGGCCCTCGGGTCTCTGCTCTCCTATTGCCCTGTGGTTGCAGACATGTGTGACCATGGTCGTCTGTGGATGTAGGCCTGGGTAAGGAACTTAACAGCCTCTCAGGCCTCAGGCCTATAACCACTGAGTCCTTGGTCCTAGTCTTCATGTGCGAAGTTCATCGATTCACACATGTCCAACCATCCCCCTGAACGGTCTTCACGAGGCCAGTGGTCGACTCCTTATCCCCTCCCTCTCCAGTGAATCCACTTCTTGTCTCTCCTTGACCTATTCTAGACATTTCCTCTCAGACACCATGTGGCCGTGTGTCTGATTGTCACTTAGTGGTGTTCTGGGCTAAGGAGCATGTGAGCAGGCACAGCCAGCCAGGGCCTTCCTGGGCGATGTGGGGCTCAACCCAGTGACTCTTCCAGGCAGGGCTGTTGAGGGTGTTGGAGGAGACAGCCCTCCAAGTCCACCCAGGCGCTTGGTGTCCATTCCTGCCTTTATCTGCAGAAATGTGTCTACTGCCGGAAGCGGATGAAGAAGGTGTCGGGCGCCTGCATCCAATGCTCCTATGAGCACTGCTCCACATCCTTCCACGTGACCTGTGCGCATGCAGCTGGAGTCCTCATGGAGCCGGATGACTGGCCCTATGTGGTATCCATCACCTGCCTCAAGCACAAGTCAGGAGCCCCCGCGGTGAGGACACTCCAACCTGCTATTGCACCCCACACTCCACGCCCACCGGCCCACTGACAGCCCCGCCCTGCCCACAGGTGCAGCTGCTGAGAGCCGTGTCCCTGGGCCAGGTGGTCATCACCAAGAACCGCAATGGACTCTACTATCGCTGCCGTGTCATCGGCACCACTGCTCAGACCTTCTACGAGGTCAACTTTGACGATGGCTCCTACAGTGACAACCTGTACCCCGAGAGCATCACTGTGAGCCATGGGGGCAGCTGGGACGGGCAGGGCTGGAGGTGGACACCACTCTGTGACCTGCTTCACAGGGCCAGGCCACAGGGCCCAAGGAAAGCTGCTCTGTTCTGCAAGCAGGACAGCAGAGACCACCCAGGGCTCCCAGGGCTCCCTGTGAGCAGAGCTGAGCCCAGCTCTGCCACCCACTTCACCCTCCATCTGCAGAGTAGAGACTGTGTCCGGCTTGGGCCACCCCCTGAGGGTGAGTTTGTGGAGCTCCGGTGGACTGATGGCAACCTCTACAAGGCCAAGTTCATCTCCTCCGTGACCAGTCATATCTACCAGGTAAGCCAGGGACAGTCCATGTCCAGGAAGAGTGGATCCTGTGCTCAGGGAGGGCCTGATGTGTCAACCTTACCACCGCCAAGCTGCACCCTGTGAACATCAGGAGGAAAGGCCAGAGGTGCCTGCTGCCCGTGGAGGGCGTCCCTCAGCTCAGGGTCATCACATCACTTTGTTCTCCTACCACGCCCTCCTCCGCTCGCACCCTTGGTGGGTGGGTGACAGCAAAGGCTCCCCAGCATATGGGCAAGCTGCGACCTGCCTTCTGCAGACATGGCCCTCAGAAGTGACCAGTGGTTAAGATCATGGCAGTGCTCACAGGTGGCTCTGCATCCAGTGAGGGAACCGCTGCACAGTGGCCAGTGTGCCTGTCCCCTGAGCCCCATCCAGCCCACACTGCCTCACTGCCCTTGCCTGTGTCCTAGGCCTGGAGAGCTTGCTGACATCCAAGGACTCTGAGCACCCCAGGCCCCCACACTGAGATAGGGGTGAGCAAGGGCAGTGTGGGGCCAGTGAGCTAGAAGTGGGAGTCATCCCCTCTGAGCAGCCTGACGGCTCATCCCTACACTTGAGGTACCCCAGTACTCAGAAGGCTGAGGCAGGAGCATCTACGTTCAAGGCCAGTCTTGGCTAGAGTCATACAAAAAACAAATGCAGCAGTCCAGTCCTGGAGCTGCAGGGCAACTGTGACCTACGGCCTTTCCCCTCCCCCTATGAGTTGCTAGACAGGGCCACCTGGGGGATGGCACCTGGGGGGGGTGGTCCTTCCCACCCGGCCTGGCCAGTAGGCAGCTGTGGACCCTCACTGCCTGCGGGTCAGCCAGTTGGGACCTTCAGACTCCAGAGTGGCCAGTGGGCAGCGGGCAGCTGTAGGCCCTCACTGCCTGCAGGTTGGTGCATTGGGGATCTTCGGACTCCAGAGCCTTCACACACAGCCAGCTCCTCACTGTTTTGCCCACGGTGGGGCACTAGACAGTCACAACCCATAACCTGGGCTGTCCTGCCCAGTTAGGAGATGTGACTCAGAATGGAGTGGGCACGGGAGGTGTGGGTCATGGGGACCTGCTGGGCCGACCAGTAGCCAGGAGTCTACCTGGCTCCTGGGAGCTGCAGCCTGACACCATGGCCCTGCCAGGCTGGCAGGCCAGTGGGAAGCTGCCCCCCACGCATGTGCTCAGGACTGTAGACACCCAGGCCAGGCCAGCAATGCATTCGCTGCCCTCCCCAGGCAACAGAGCCCAGAGGTAATGTGGGGTCCTGTCCCTGACCTGTGCACCTGGCAATAGCCTACCATGGAATTGGGGGAAATAGCAGACCACTGTGCTTGTGAGATGGGAGTCTCTGGGTCTGCTGGGGGTATGCACTGTGCCTGCAGATTCCCAGTGCCCACAGCCAAAAAAAGGCCTGGAGCTCCATGGGTCTTACCCATGGCTGAGCACCCACCATGCCCTTGGTCTACCAGGAGCTAGTGGACAGGTGGGCACATGACTGCCTCAGACTTCTAAATGACCTTCCCCATGAGCTGGTGACCTTTAGACACAAGAAATAGCCCTGTGCAGTGGGAACCTAGGAACCTACAGGAGCTGGGGTGTCCGCTCCCTTTCCCGGGCAGGATTGCTGGATTGCCCCCCGCACTTGCCCCACCCCACCCCCTCCTCAGAACTTCTCCCACTGGTTGGTGGGGGGTGGCTCTGCAGAACCGTCCCCAGGCCTCAAAGGTCTCAGAGCCCCATCTTAGCTCAGTCCCTGCATCCGTCTGCATGGCTGGGCTGTGGATGGCCAGTGCCCTTGCTGTTACTCCCTTGAAGGCCTGTTGGTGTCTGGGTCCACTGTGGAAGGCCACTGGGGCCATGGTAGCCAGTCACTGAGTACCCGCCTTTTGCAGGTGGAATTTGAGGATGGGTCACAGCTGACAGTGAGGCGAGGTGACATCTTTACCCTGGAGGAGGAACTCCCCAAGAGGGTGCGCTCCCGGCTGGTGAGTGAGCATCCCCAGGAGCCTGGCCACCAACAGGATGCATGCTTGGGTCACAGTGCTGTCCCCTCCTTGATTGTGGGCACACCTCCAAGCCAACCAGCTGTCTGAGGCTTGGTATCCTGGCCTGTCCCCATCTGCACTCTGGAGTGTGTCCTCAGGAAGCTGGAACTCCGGGGCACAGCGCCAGCCACCCTCGCACCTTCCACAAGGGCACTTGGCTGCGGAAAGCGGCCTGACCATGCTCTCTACCCCACAGTCTCTCAGCACTGCTGCACCGCAGGAGCCCAGCTTCTCAGGAGAGGAGGTCAAGGCCGCCAAGCGCCCACGGGTGGCCACTGCACTGGCTACCACTGACCCCACCACCACCACCACCGAGGACTACCTGGCCTTCATGGAGAGCCTGTTGCAGGCACAGGGCCGGCCTGGAGCCCCCTTCTAGGATGGTGAGCCTGGCTTGCTGTGAGCGCCAGCCCCTGACGCTGCGGGACCCTCAAGGGTGACAGGCCGAGCAGGACCCTGTGCTGTGTGGCTGGACTCAGGGAGCAGCCCTCCTCGGATCCTGCCGTTGGCTCTGGTCTCCAAAAGGTGCTACATGGTGTCCACGCAGCGGCTTTGGCCAGAGTCTGTCCCCAGAGCCTCCTGTCAGCAGACAGAGAATAGGAGCACTGACTCTCAGTTGCCTAGATGTGGCTTTGAAACCAACAACAAAGCAAAACTGGTCCTGGGAGAAGTTTCCTCTCTGTTGCTTAAATGTCATTTGTCTACTGAGCCGGCAGGGAAGATGGGGGAGCCTCAGGGGGCGTCATGACCATGAGGACCAGGATGCAGTGGTGATGTCATGATGCTCACTCCCGCCTCCAGCTCGGGCCTGTCCCCCTTCCATGCAGAGTGACCCCCTCACTGCACCTTGGTTGCTTTCTAAGGGTACTTCCTCAGCTGGGGTGACAGGTGGCCCCAGGCTCCCTCAGTGGCCTGGCCAACCTCTCCAGCTCCACTGTGAGGACCCTATGGGTGAGACGGGCCTAAGGCTGGCTGTCCACACTTGGATGTGACCGGGTGTCCCCAGGCCCTACCATGTGGCTGAGAGCAGAGGCAAGGCCTATCTCACCTGGATGCCAGCAGTGCGGGCTGACATAGAAACGGACCACACAGGCCACTCTGGGAGCCACCAACATCCCAGCATCCCTCATCCCCCCAGGGATGGAGGATAGTCACCTGCATATGAAAATGAAAACTCTCGATGGCCACAGGCCAGAGAGCTTCGAGGGATGGCGGGATGGTGGACCTGGTGTGAGGGGACTGCACGGGAGACTTCCAGAGGCCTGGTCGCCATGCACAGCCCTGCCCCTGGCCCTCACGGTCCCCATGTGTAGTTGGAAAGTGCTATTTATATTGTCAAGAGAGTGAAAGGTCCATACTGGGCCTGGAGGGAAGGTTGTGCCCACGGTGGTCTCTTGGTTCCTAGATGAATTCACAGAACTGCAGACAGGAGCCACACATTCCCCACAGAGAGATCCATGTCTTTGTGCAAAAGCAAACCACCAGTCCCCACCCCAATTTTGTTTCTGCCCAAGATGCAGGGCACCGTATTTTTGCCGTATTCCCACCCCCCATTCATGATGAATTAAATGCTCAGAAGCACTTGGAATTCTACCTCTTGGTGATGGGTGAGTCTTCGTTGATGCCTCTAACTGGGTGGGACTCGGGGGCATGGCATGGACTTCTTTCTCTGGGTACTGGGACTCCCTAGAGGTGGGGACTTCTCCCTCCTCATGCCCCAGATTGCTCAGGGCTCAGGGCCCACTAGAGCCCCCATCACAACTCGGCTACTCCATGGGTTGCACACAGGTGTACTGATGCCCTGGGGAGGACAGAGCCTTGTGTCTGCAGCAGAGGGAGGAGGCGGGGACAGGCAGGGGCTGATGCCTGGGGGGAGGGCTCATGGCGCCCTCTGGTGACAGGAGCTGGGAGCAGGCCCTAGGTGCTCTCCACTTGGGGCAGGGGGCCCCAGGTTTCCATTTGTGAAGCAGGAAGATTGTTGTCTGCTCTGATCTTGGCTCTAGGGAGATAGGTCTGGCAGGTACTATGGGGAAGAGATGGGGGGGGGGTCACATCCATCAGAAGGACCTTATGAAGAGGGAGTATCCACGGAGCTCTTGGTTCCTCCTGGGACCATGTGGCAGACACAGGCTGTGGGTTTATTTACAGTGTTGAGATCAGAGGAACAACCTACAGCTTTGGGCAAAATCAGGCCTTCGGCTTGATCTTGTCAATAAAGTTTTATTGACACACAGGAAAGGAGGCAGCAGCCACTCCTGGGGACAAACCCTGCTTTATAGTCACAGGCTATGCCCCACCCCTTGAGACTGGTTCAGAGAGAGGACTTTGCCAAGACCCTCCATCTGTCCACGGGTCTGTCCTTTAGGCTGAGCACCCAGGGCCTGCAGTCTTGTGTCCTGAGAGGGTGGTGCTCATCCTACACTGAAGCCACATCCTCACCTTCCCTCCCATAGCTTCCCCTTGCCCCAGGCACCCCACGCCAAACTTCCCAAATGCCCTCCATCCAGCCATCCAGGGACCCAAGCCACAAACCCCAGGGGAAGAGGCGCACACAGTCAGTGTGGCACAGCGCCATCTGCTGGGGACACGCTCTGATGAGGGGGCCTGTTGCTCTGGTTCTGTTCACGGAGGGCTTGCTGTCCTGGGGAGCCTGAGGGCTCACCACAGCCAAGGGGAGGGCTGTTCCCATGGTGACAGGCCCCACCCCAGAGGTTATCCATCCTGGAAGCTCCAAGTCCCCAGTATGGCCACCAAAAGCAGAATTATGTCCCAGTCTGTGACCCCGGTGTTCAAGCCACAAATGGGTAGAATGACATAGGGTCGTCCCTTGTCACAGAGGCTAGAAGTCCAAGGTGAAGGTGTTCCCAGGACCCTGACCTGTTTCGGCCTCACAGAGAGAGTCCTTCATGCCTCTCGAGCGCCCTTGGCTGTCTTCTCATGGCTGCCTCTTGTCCCTTCTTGTATCTTCCCTGCATCCAGGATAAGGCGCGCGTTCCCATTCACAGCTACTGTGAAGATGTAGGTAGACAGGTCTTGGGGACCTACCAAGCCCCATGATTGCCAGTATTCGAGCTGCTTGGGGTCACATGGGAACAAAAACCAGATGAGCTGACCACGCCCCCAGGCTCACTGTCGGTTCCAGGTTGTCACTCTACCCTGACCACACCCCCAGCCCTCACTGTGACTCCAAAGCTCTCGAATTCTGAGATTACAGACACGCGCCATTTTCAGTCGCTGACAGATAATTGTCTTACTATGAAGTAGTTTCCAGCCAAATGTGTCATTGGATAGAAGTCATTTGCATGGCTCCTTAGCCTGGGTGTTTTCGTGGTCCACATTCTTTGTTTGGTTTGTAGGGTCTCGCTCTAGCTCACTATGTAGTCTCTCAGGTGGCCTGGAACTCCCAGCAATCCTCCTGCCTCTGCCTCCCCGTGCCCACCGTGCCTATCTCTGAATTATGGTCCTGGTGTCGAGCTGGCTACCCGAAGTGTCGCAGGCAGGACACATGGGGAGAGTTAGCGGAGTCACCTTGGGGACTGACGAGACCTTGGATGTCTTCTAGGGGAGGAGAGTGGAAGTCAGGAGCTGGGGAATCACAGTGACCAAAGCAGCCTGGTGCCAGTGGCAGGGCCAGAGGGTGTCTGTCCCCAGAGTCACTCAGCTGGAGGAGCCCGCAGGAGCCTCTGGCTGGAGGATCTACTCGGAGCAGCTGTCTGGTGACAAGTGTGTAAGGCGTATTAATGAGGCCATTATTACCCTCTAATTAAAAGCTAATAACTTCAAGTTAATTGCCTTTAAAAGAGAGCAGGCCGGGGCTGGGATTTATCTGTTATCATTGCTGGTCTGGCTGGGCTGATATTTGGGAAGTAATTAATTGAATCAAACCTTACAGAGAGCTAATCATCTCTCTGTGCCTCCCGAGTCACGACCCCACGCATCCTGGTGGGTCAGGTGTCCACAGGGACCTGAGTCACGAGGCTCCCAGGCCATTCCAAGGACAGGCAGCCACTTCATCAAACATTTAGCTGGCTGTGTTCATTTTAGGTATTTATTTATTTCATTTTTTGTTTGTTTCTTGGTTTTTCAAGGCAGGGTCTCGCTCTAGCCCAGGCTGACATGGAACTTACTCTGTAGTCTCAGGCTGGCCTTGAACTCACGGCCATCCTCCTTCCTCTGCCTCCCAGTGCTGGGATGAAAGTCATGCACCACCACATCCAGCCCTGTATTTATTTATTTATTTATTTAGGTTTTTTGAGGTAGGGTCTTGCTCTAGCCCAGGCTGACCTGGAATTCACTATGTAGTCTCAGGCTGGCCTTGAACTCAAGGCGATCCTCCCACCTCTGCCTGGGCTGGGATTAAAGGCGTGCGCCACCACGCCAGGCCCTGTATTTATTTTTTAAGAAACGTTTTTATTTATTACTTATGAGAGAAAGGGAGAGAATGGGTGTTAAAGGGCCTCCTGTCGCTGTAAACTCCTGACATAAGTACTATTTGGTGCATGTAGCTTTACTTGGGTCCTGGGAAACTGAGCCCGGGCTGGCTGCACCCACATTCCTGTTTCTTGTTCTAGAAGATTCACACAGGCTTACCTCATTTTTTTTTCTCTTAAAACTGAGCTGTGGTATGTCCAGATACAGGGGAAGTGCTGAGGTCTGGGAACCTCCACAGCGCTCATGCACCTGTTCCCAGCCATCCAGAGATGACCCAAGCGGGCACCCCGAGTGGCAGGGATCTAAGCAGACACCGGGCAGAGCTGCAGACACTCTTGCCCGCCCTGCTAGAGAAAGGCCTCATCCACTGCCCTTCCCTTCCTTCCCCTCGTCTCTGCTGGTATCCAAACATTGGGTCACGTCTGCACGGTCCTGGCTCACCTCCAGTTCGCCTGAGGATCAGTGAGGCCTCCAGACTGGACAGACATTATATGAGAACCACATCCCTGCTCCAGGCTCTGAGCTGAGCGGGGCTTGGGCTCCCCAGCGGTGGGCTTGGCATGGTGGGTAGCAGTTCGGCTGTGCTGGGCTTCCTACTGCCCGTCTGTCCCATGGTTCCGGAGATGGGCCCAAAGGGTTCTGAATCCTGATTGTCGCCCGTATTTCTTGGCTCTGCAGCACCTTGAACTCCCCTTGCTCCAGCCAGTGCACCTCAGCGTCCTCCGTGGGGACACCAGGGCCCTTTTCTGTCTTGGTCACCGTTCCCTTTGAGGATAACCTCCAGAAGCCCTCTGTTGCAGCGACTTTCGTGATGTTGTGACAAAGCACCCGACCAGAGGGGCCGATGGGAGGAAATGGTTGATTCTGGCTTAGGTCCCGAAGGGCAGCTCCATGATGGCAGGGGACAGCATGGTGTGAGCAGAGGCTGGCCGTCACCTCTGCCAGCAGTGGACAGCCGCAGCGGCAGCAGGAGAGAGGGCTGAGCTCCGGCAAGGGGGAGCCGGCCCCCAACAGCACACCTCCTCCGGCAAGGCTCCCTTTCTAATTGCCACCAGCTGGGGAGCAAGCATTCAGAACGCATGAGTTTATGGGGGACCCCACTTCCAACCCCCACACCCTCCTTAGCCATCGCTTTGCAGTGAACCTTCCTGCAAGCCTGCTCTCTGGGAACAGTTAAGGTCACTGACAAAAAGTGTGGAATTGTGCAATATACATATATCGGGTTTTTGGGTTTTTTGTTTTGTTTTGTTTTTTCAAGGCAGGGACTCAGTCTAGCCCAGACTGACCTGGAATTCACTATGAAGTCTCAGGATGGCCTTGAACTCATGGCAATCCTCCTGCCTCTGCCTCCTGAGTGCTGGGATTAAAGGTGTGCACCACCACACCTGGCCCTGGCATAATTTTTTTTAAAATATTTTATTTATTTATCAAGCAGAGAGATAGAGAGAGAGAGAGAGAGAACACCAGGGCCACCACCTTGTGGGTCTGGCTTACGTGGGTCCTGGGGAATTGAACCCAGGGCCTTAGGCACCGGAGGCAAGTGCCTTATCCGCTGAGCCATCTCTCCAGCCCCCTGGCATAATTTTTAAAAACATTTATTTATGAGAGAGAGAGAGAGAGAATAAGAGAGAGTGGGCACACCAGGGCCTCTAGCTACTGCAGACCAACTCCAGCTGCACGCGCCACCTTGTGCATCTGGCTCTCAGTGGGCACTAGGGAACCGAACCCAGGTCGCTAGGCTCTGCAGACATGTGCCTTAACCGAGAGCCATCTCTCCAGCCCTGGCCTTCTTGAATGCACCAAGGGACAGCGGCAGACACTGTCTGAGCAGGTGATCCCAGGGTTTGCAGAGTTCAGGACTCTTGGGGTTAAAGCCAGGGGAACGGGGAAGACAGGAAGTTGCAAAACCTACATGTGTTGGAAAGTATAAACGATCTTTTGTGTCAACTTAATTTTTAAAAAACAAAACCAGCACCCCCCCTCCCCCCCAAAAAAAAGCAGGGTGAGGTGGTGCACGCCTTTAACCCAGCACTGGGGAGGCAGAGACTGGAGGATGGCTGTGAGTTTGAGGCCAGCCTGAGACTACAGAGTGAATTCTAGGTCAGCCTGGGCTAGAGAGAGACACTGCCTGGAACCCCCCCTCCAAAAAAAAAACAAACCCAAACCCAACAAAACAATAAAATCCAGCACAGAGAACAGAGAGTTTGCAAGGGTGGCAGTGGCCTTTGACTTCCGGGTAGTCCAGCAGCAGCTGCTGGTCTTCAGCAGGGCCTAAGGGTGGTCCTGGGGGTCCTCACCTCTGCTCAGTGGTACAGACATCATACATCGTACAATCACCTCTGCCGCCGGGCATGTCAGCCCCACTCAGAGAGAAGAGGGCCTTGGATTCAGGGATGTGCCCACCCTATGCCAGGCAGCGTCTGGACTCAGCACGCCATGCCCACAAGAGGAGAAAATACCAAAATGCCCTGGAGGTGGCGGATGGAGAAATCCCTCAGCCGTACTTGCCTGCAAAACCTGGGTTCGAGTCCCCAGTCCCCAGGTAAAGCCAGATGCACAAAGTGGCACACGCATCTGGAGTTCGTTTGCAGTCGTTGGAGGCCCTGTGCCCTTTCTATTTGTCTGCTTGCAAAGAAATAAAGAATCTGTATGTTAAAATGTGCTTTTGGAGTGAGGCACGCTCTGCAGCCAGCTGGGCTGTGTGATCCAACGCTGCGGTGGGGGGCAGGCATGGAGCACCCCCTTCTTGTCCTCACAGGATTTGGCTAGGTGACTGTCAGGTGCCTGCGTCTCCAGATTCTCCAAGAAGCGTGGGTAGGGTAGAGCGGGTGGGGGAAGGAGATGAAGACATCAGATTGAGTTTGAGAGACTTAACTCAAGGCCTTCTAGGTCAGTACGGCCATTCCACCAGGTGTCCCGAGTGGGGATCCATGGTGACCACACGCACGGCCACCCCTGGGTCCTCGTCCACGTCACCCCAGGTGCCCACCAATGCAGCCCCTCGAAGGGTTTGGGTTTTTCAAGGTAGAGTCTCACTGTAGCCCAGGCTGACCTGGAACTCACTCTGTAGTCTCGGGGTGGCCTTGAACTCACGGTGACCCTCCTGCCTCTCTCTCCAATGCTTGATTTTTAAATTTCGTATATGCGCTGCCCAAGTGAGCACCGAGTGCTTCCTGGTGGGTGGTTGGCTATGCGCTGGTTTGTCCCTATTCCGTTACCTTATACATCTAATGCGAACAGTAGACCCAGAATGTCTCCTCTAGAGGAACATTTGTTTTTTCCTCTTTTCCTGGCCTGTCTCAGCACATTCATTTAGGGTCTGGAGAGATGGCGCAGAGGTTAAGGCGCTCGCCTGCAAAGCCTTAACATCCTGGGGTTGATTCCCCAGCGCCCACGTAATGCCAGATGTACAAAGTGGCGCCTGTGTCTGGGGGTCCTGGTGTGCCAGTCTGTCTTTCTCTTCTCTCTTGGCTTGCAAATAATGAAAACTTTTAGAAATATTTATTTGCACATCTATGTATTGCTGACAGGTCTGCCACTGCGATCAAATGCCCGTTTGGCTTTACGTGAATGCAGGGAATTGAACCTGAGCCACAAGCTTTGCAAGTAGGGCCTTTGACTCAGGGTGTGACGTGCCTCTCTTGCCCCGTATGGCTTTTTTTCTAGAAATATGGAAATGGCTTTTTAAAATGTTATTTATTTGAGAGAGAAACAGGCAGACACAGAGGAAGAATGGGCATGTGCCACCTTGTGCCTCGGACTTTACATGGGTCCTGGGGACTCGAACTTGGGTCCTTCTGTTTGCAGGCAAACACCTTACCTTCTGAGCCATCTCTCCAGCCTGGGAATGGCTGTTTCTTTTTCTTGCTCCTGCATGGTGTCATCTGACTTGTTCTGTTGGTAGAAGCCTGAGCTGAACAGTGGGTCTCGCCACACCTCCCTCTCTGCTGCAGTGACACACTCAGGACGGTCATGTGGCCTCACAGAGCCACGGATTCCACGTTCTGAATATCCCAGGAACCATGTTCCTACTGCCTGGTGGTTTGATTCAGGTGTCCCCCTAAATGATTGTGGTCTCAATGCTGATCCCCAGCTGATGGCAATTTTGGAATTGGACCTTGTTGGAGCTGTGTCGTTGGGGTGGGCTTATGGGGGTCATAACCAGGGTTCCCTTGTCAGGGCTTGTCACACTGTCCTGCTGCTGTCCACCTGATGCTGTCCAACCTCTGCTCATGCTGCTATTTTTTTCTCTGCACCATGGAGCTTCCCCTTGAATCTGTAAGTCAAAATAAACCTATTTCTTCAAGCACAACTGCTTTTGCTCAGGTTGTGCCAGCAACAATAAAACTGACTGCAACAGTTAAAATTGGTACTGAGGAGTGGAGTCATAGCTGCTGGAACCCCGATTTGGCCTTTGGAACTGATCTGCAGGAGGAATGTGGAAGGATTTGAAAGAGAAGCCTTGCAGGGCTGCGAGTACAGCTTCACGGACCCCTCTGGTCAGAGTTAAAAGACCTGAAGGCAGTAAGGACTATGGACAGCGAGGTTTAGCTTAGAAGGGTGAGAAGAAAATGTCAGGACTGCGCCAGAAGCAGGTTGCACGAGAGGCTTGCTG